>QJPP01003234.1:0-291330 GCA_003996215.1 Jaltomata sinuosa | reverse complement strand
ACATCAAGTAGATTAATCTAGTTACAACATTAATCATTAGACGAGAGTTAGTAGTCTCGAATCCTTGTTGTTAATCAAGTTTCCCGGTTTTAATCTCTTTACTCAAGCAAATTAAACCTAGGCATGTTCTAATGTTTGCAACCACTAGAAAACGTTAAATAACGAATGATTAACAATGTGACAACATATATTGAACCCGTCGCTACCGGAATCTATATCGCTACTTTAGCCATGGCTCCCACAACCCTAGTTGTGGGAGGTTTAGTTACTCATGCTTGTGGAAGAATAGAAGAAAGTCATATTCATAATAAAGAAAAGAGATCCTTACAATATAGTGAAAACAATCTTCAATTATTCCAAGAACAAGAAAAACCAAGATCCCAAGAACAAATCAAGAACAAGATTCAAGGAGGAGGAAAACGTGTGTAGCGTGTTTCCTCTCTCTAAAATCGCTCAAAAACTCCTAAAAAACTATTGGGTAATGTATTGGTAAGTGCATCAATAAAATAAACCTAACATAGGGTATTTATAGGAGTCCAGGAAGTAAACCCAAAAACGTTCGGAATCCGCTCCGCGTTCTGCCTCCACTTGACGGCTTGGGGTGACGGACCGTCACCACCTTGACGGACCGTCACGGTGGCCGTCACCACTAGGCAGTGGTGCTGCCTCAAGGTGACGGTTGGTGTGATGGACCGTCGCAAGCTTGACGGCCCGTCATGGTGGCCGTCGCCACTAGGCAGTGTGCTGCCTCAAGTTGACGGTTGCCTTGACGGTCCGTCACCTTGGTGACTGCCCGTCACTCTGACCGTCACTCTTAAGAAGTGGCGTGCTTTTGATCGTATTTCCTTCCTTTTCTACGTTCGTCTCCATTTCCTACAAATATAACATAAAACCATCAAAAACGACGACGGTTGCTTGAAAACGTACGATTGTTCTTAGTTTAGAGACGTCAAAAGTGCCGTAAAATGGTGGCACATCAATGTACCCCTTTCCCCTTTGTTTAAATTATTGGTTTGCTGAGTGGTGTTAAGTGACTAAGCACATCTTGCTCTACAGATCACATACGTAACTCACAAGAACACAAGGAACCAAAAATTCTAATTGTGCCTTTATGCATTTTGCATGTGATGTATAGATCTTGATGTTCGGGTCACACAAGGCATCGCACCATGTCGACAAAGAAAGCCAGTCAGTGCTACGAGGGGCGAAGTGTGGTGCAATGCGTACTTTGGTTGGTGCGGGCCACACCAGCTTTGCATCTCAATGAAAAATCCATGTAAGATTCTGTTAGCTCGTGCGATAGCACATGCGATGTGCACTCCTTTTGGTGCGCTTCGCATGTGGTCCGCACAAGCCATCAGTCACCTACTTCATTTTTCTAGTCTTTTGCATTCCAACCTTTTTTTTTGTTAACTTCTTTTAGGTGGCTCACAATATTTGTATGCAGAACATGTCTTCTAACACGAGAAACACAGGAGTCCAACAAAGGCAAATGTCTGTCGTAGAAGAAGCAAGGCTTCACTTCAGGGTGGAAGGCATGAAGGCCTTCTATAAGTGGGACAAGAATAGGACCTTCAATATGGAGCAAAGTTTTAACCTGGGGGAAGTTGGGGATGAACTATCTAACATGCACCATCAATTTTTCGACCGAGAGTGGCACCCATTCCAGGATGTGCCCGGTGGGTATTATGAGGAGATAGTTCGGGTATTCTTTGCGGCCTACCAAGCCACACAGGATTCCAAGGGCTACACAGGGAACAAAGACAAGTTTACAAACTTGGATTCAGTTAGCGTTCGGGGCAAGAGAGTTTCTGTCACCTCGAATGCCATCAACGCCATTTATTAGGGTCACCAAATTGAGCCTGCCCCTACACTCATAGCTAAGATGAATGCTGAGCCAAAGCCATATCGTGAAACAGCCCCTGTCATTGCTCATGATGTTCCTATTTGGTCGACTATGGGGGGAGATATTCCAAGGAAGTCCTTGCGCTTCGAAGCTCATCTTTGGTATGATTTGGTTCGCAATCGTTTCTTGCCTTCCCAAAATGATCAGAAAATAACACAAGATGGGGCCATTTTAGTTGCGGTCATTATGACGGGGGGTCATGTAAATTTTGGGGAGTTGGCAGCTATGGTGATAAAGAGAAAAGCTCATCGAGGAAATGATTCTTTCCCCTTTCTAGTACTGATTACTAATCTTTTTGCTAAGGCTGATGTCCCTACACTCAGTTGCGATAAGTTCACTCATGCTATTGGGACTATCGATCTTGATAAGAAAATAGACAGGGAAGTCCCCAAATTTAAGAGGCAAAGGACTGAGCGGTTGGGGTAAGTAGATAGTGATGAGATCGATGTTAGAGTAGATGCTTCAATCTCCTCTCGGGCTACCTCAGAGGCACGCACACATACCCCCGCACCCTCTTTGATAAAAAGTAGCCTTCAAGATATAGTCGACATAACATACAACCATGAGAGGGAACTGAGGAAATTGTCAAATGATTTGTTAGGTTTGATTGATAAGGCAGTCAAGAGGTCTCTTAAGTAGGTCGTGAATAGCATGACCAATCTTTGAAAAAGGATGGATATCATCGAGGGGGCAATCAAAACACTCCGGAAGGATGTTGACAAGGCAAAAGGTAAAGTTCTGGTGGTAGAGGCAGATTTGAGCACTTTACCTCAGCCTCATCGTAGGTGTGGCCCCATGGATACCTTGCTGGAATCTTATGTGAATGATGAGGAGGTGTTTCCCGGTACAATAGATGCAGGTTTGGATGATGATAAGGACCCTCTGCTCCAGCAAGTCCTTCAGGAATCTACACATTCTATGCACTCCCAAAAGAGTGGTTCTGGCCTGAGTGGACGGACTTCAGATGATGAGACAGCATCTGCAGATGATGATCCAGGGAGTTCCACCTTCCTTCCCTGGAGCAAAATCATTGAGGGAAATGCCTCTTTTATAGAGAGGGGGTGGCTTTACATGCTTTTTGTTGGTTTCCCATGATTGGGCTTGAGATATTATTTTTATTGCCCTTGCCGGGCCTTGTTAACATTTCTAGTTTCTGCTAGATTTGATTTGGCCCTTGTCGGGCATATTTTGGATGATTGTGATACTTATTGGCCTTGCCGGGCCTTTTTCTTATTTAATTTTATTTTGAGCTTAATTGTGCCCTTGTCCGGCTTAATTTTTAATTGTGTTGCCGAGTTGGTCTTACACGCCCCATTGTTTCACTACCCGTGCTTTGCAAATGCGCTAAGGGCCTATGCCAAGGCTTGTTTTTAAATGAATCATGACCATGCAAATTGGATATCACCTTGTTAATAGTAGTTTAGCAATAAACTCTGAGGGTTTTCTTAATACCGCGGTTCTTTCCCAAGGAGGAAAGTTTTCTTTATCTTTCTTTTTCTTTTGTTTTTTTGTCGAACCAGGTTGGTGCTTCCCTATGATAGATTGAGATGTGACTTTCTTAAAGGAAAATGTCATGTTTTAGTTTAAAATTGAGTCTGTAGTTGCTTGTCTCAAAATGGACCTATCGAAAAACAATTCTTGGCAAGTTATTTTTGATAATTAAAGAAAAAAGGGAAATGAATTTTTGAGGAAAGCATTCTCTTGTCATGACTTGCACACTCTTGCCTTGGCTTGATTGACTCATGAACGAGTGTGTAATGAACTCGGAATATCTTGTCAAAAGTCATTTATCCCAATTGATTTTGAGACTAATGAGAGAAGTCTTGTGTCATAATGCCTCATGTGGTGAGGTTTTACCTTGATTCTCGTGCATGTGTATCATCTAGAACTTGTCCCAAATGTGATTTAAAGCGAAATTCTAGGTGTAACCGAGCTTGGAAGATGACCTTAAGCCCTTTTTAATAGCCACTTCACCCAAATGACTTCTCTCAACATCAATCCTAGTGAACCCATTTGAGCTTGTGAACATTCTTTGGCACCTTGTTTAACACCTTGACCTTTTTGGAACCTCTATCTTGGCACCCATCCTCCCTAATTGCTTGGAAGTAAAATATAAGCTAAAAGCCTAAGTTTGGGGGGAGAAATAAGAAGACAACATGGGCAAATGCCTAAGTTTGGGGGTGCATGTGATCGAATGAGGAGAAGAAAAGAAATGCACTTCAAGTTCAAGGTAGCACCTCAAGTTTGAATTGAAAATTTGCTCCAAAAGTTCAATCCAATGAGCAAAATGAAAAGCAAAAATTAGGTGCTACCAAATGAAGGCGATACAAGGAGTTGAATGATCATGATTAAAAAGGATAAGCTTGGGTTGTGTGAGGAAGAAATAAGGTGAAGTCAAAATTTGAAAATGTGAGCGGTGTTTGAAAGGATAACAAAGAGCATTAGGGAGGTGTAGTCACTTGAACCAAATGAAATTCTCACCTTAGCCCTAGCCATCATCATAACCCTCAAGTCCTCGGTGATTTCGAGCTTCGCTACCCTACATTAGTGGCGATTTACATGAAGGGCAAGCCTATGGTTCGACGTGTGTGCACTTGAACTTCCTTGAGAGAGTGAGAGTCTTTTTGGTTCTCCTATAATCCCATTGTTTTGTGAATTGCATAATTGTGAGTGGGATTCTCTCTTGTGGTGAGTGGCATCATGCACTCAAATTAAAACATGAAGTCTCTATTTTAATTGAGAGGAATGAATGAGACAAGTTGTGTGGCGAATCTCGAGGCAAACCTTGACGGTCCATGCCAATGACTTGAGAAGCTTAAATGTCTTGTTTTGAATGACAAAATTCTCTTGATTTTGAATGAGAAATAAAGTCCTTTTGGAAAAGGTTTTGAAATGACCAATTACCTTGATAGTTTGGTGATTCAAATTGAGATGAGCATTGTAGTTGAGTATTTTGTTTGAGTCTTTTTGTTTATTCCTTTTTCTTAATTTTTAGTATAGTTTAGTCCTTTGTGCCTTGACTAAGTCTAGAGCATAATTCATTCCTTGCGTTGTGAGTATCTTGCTTGAGGACAAGCAATAGTTCAAGTTTGAGGGTTTGATAAGTCGACAATCTACCAACTTATTGAGCCTTTATCCATGAATTATTTCTATGTTTTGAATAGATTTAGAGGTTCTTATGGCCTTTATTGATGACTATGCAGGTACTTGTGATCAAATATGGAAAACAAGGAAATGGACCCAAAAAGAGCTTAAAAGGAGTGAAGTGTGAAGTGATCGAAAAAGATGGAGATTCTGACCCGAGATGCGGTGCCCGTGCGACACGCACAAGCTATGGTGTAGAATGCACCTACACCGCACGAAACCATAAAATTCACTGAAGAATCTGTTAAGAGGTGCGGTCATTATGCGACGCGCATAACTCATGGTGCGAATCGCACCTCCTTCGCACGAGGCCTCCAAATTAGATGAAGTCATTGGTCCAACTGAAGCCGATGTGCGACACGCACATCACGACGTGTGAACTGCACATCGCATCGCACACCACCCGAAGGGCAATTTTGTCCAACAAATTAGTGACATTTTGGGAAAGTATAAAAAGCCAATTTAGGCACAATTGTAAGAGATCTTTTTCAGTCTGAATATTTTCCAAGTAATTTTAGCTTTGAGAACAAGTTTTCCTCTCCAAGAAGAAGAGGGTTTCAATCCATTCTCTATTCCAAACCTTGGTTAACCATTTGTGTGCAAAAACTGAGCTTAGAACTTGAGATTACACTTGAATGAAGAGGAATTTGACTTACCCAATTTGTATATCTCTTTCACTTAGTATGAGTGGCTAATTTCATTTGTCTAGGAATGTGTTGATAATAGGTGCTTGACAAATGGGTGTGGGTGTTGCTATTTCTTGCTTATAATTGCTTATTTGACATGGGTCTAGTAGTTTCACCAAGTTTTAATCCTAAAATTTGTGGTTTCAAACATTGATTTTCCTTACTAGGCTATGTTGTTGCTCGAGAGAGAATTGCATAGTTTCGGATGTGGAATTACTAATGAGAACTTGGGCTTCCACCTAGATTGAGGCTAGAGATAGCTCATATCGAAGGAATCACCCATTTAAGGGTCTAAGCTAGAGATAGTATGACCTCACTAAGCTTGATCTTGGTTGTTTGTTGTTAAACCGATAGTGCTCTAACCGAGATTATCGGATATATGGTTGTTTGATCGAGAGATAAACAATCCATACCCATGACCAAGGCTACCTATGTCAATGATCGAGAATAATCATGAATAAGCAATTACACTATCCCATATTAGAGCCCCATTGGATGCACATCCCTAATCGTCTACTCAAATTTGCACACCCGTTTTACTTTCTTGCTTTGTTAGGAATTAGGATTGCTGTGATAGAATCTCAATTCCCCCAATCCTTTATTTTCATGTTTTCAAACATTTTCTCTCTTAGTGAAATCGTTTTAATACAATCATCATTGTACTATCGCCAAGTCTTTGTGGGTATGACCCCGACACCTGTTGGGTACTTATAAATGTGTTTTGCTTGACGATCGCCGTTACCTCCATCTTTGGAAAGTACGTTTGAGCGTTTATCAAATACCTCCCCCTCCTAGGACCAATCTTACACTTTTTCCAAAGGTGGGGTCCTCCACAATAACAACAAGGATCATTATAATAAGGGTTGCAATCACCAACTCTTCTAACATTTCGAGATGCCATAGAACCAATTATCAAAATGAAAACAAATATTCACAAATTTGAACTAGAGTAAGTAAACTCAAATTCTAAACTAACACAATACGCCAAATTATTCCCCGGCAACGATGTCATTTTTGATAACGCTCAAATGTACTCTCCAAGATGGAGGTAACGACGATCGTTAAGCAACACAAAATTTATATTACCCGATGAGAGTCGGAGTCGATCCCACAGGGAATGGTAGCTTAGCCAATGAGTTTGTAGAAAGGACATCACAACGACAGTAGATTGTCCAAACAACAAATAATGTAAATGGGGGGGGGGGATTGGGAATCTGTCATAATTTGATTTCAAACATAATAATAAAGTAAAAGCAAGGTGTATACAAGAGAGAAAACGACTAGGGATGTGCTTATGATGATACTTGAACACGGGACAAGGTACTTGCTCAATTGCATAAAATCTTACTAAACAACATAGGTAGCATTGGTTTTAGGAATAAATGTTAATCTTTCGATCTCACAATCATCTATTCAATGGTCTATGTTCAAGTACCATTATTTAGGCATAACCCAACCAATATAGGCTTGGGCAGGTCACAGTATTTCTATCTTAGACCCTTAGATGGGTGTGTCCGGTGAGTTGAGCTATCTAGCCTCAATCTAAGTAGAATCCCAAGTACCCACTAGCAATTTTATATCCGAAATTATGAACTCCTTTCTCAAACAAGAGCACAATCAAGTAAATTAAATCAATACTTACAACCACCAATTTTATAGTTAAAATATAGTGAAATCACTAGACCCATGTCATATTAGAAATTATAAATACAAATAAGCAAGACCCATATCCTTTTATCAAGCACCCATCATCAACACATCCCTAGACAAGGAAACTTAGTCACTCATGCTAAAGGAAGAATAAAGTGTACCCATAGGAAAATTCAAATTTATTTTCATTAATTATAGCAAAGAATTCAATATCCAAGCTCAAATTTACAAGTCCAAGGTTGAAGATTGAGAGATTGGAGTGAAATCCTCTATCTTGCCTTGAGAGAGAAACTTGCTTCAAAAACTGAAAACTATCCAAAAACTATGAAAAACTATGCCTAAAATTGGGTTTTCGAATGTTCCCAATTCATCATACAAAAATGGACTAAATCGCCCCTCGGGAGTTATGCGTCGTGACATGCGGTTCTCATATCTTGTTATGCGCATTGCACAGCTTTGCTTCATGCGAAGTTGGGTGTGGTTCGCTCTAAGCCTTGTGCGTGACGCATGGGCACCGCATCCCTTTAACAGATTCTCCTTTTCTTCTGAGCATTCATGCAGAGGGAGGTGTGGACCGCACCAAGGGTTGTGCATGTCGCACGAGGTCCGCACCTCAAGGCAAAATCTTCATCTCAATTGATCACTTCACACTTCAACTCCTTTTGAGCTCCTTTGGGTCCAATTCCTTATTATTTTTTATCTTTGACCAAGAGTACCTGCATTCATGTCAATAAAGGCCATAAGAACTTCTAAATCTTATCAAAACATGGTAATAATTCATAATTAAAGGCTCAATAAGTTGGTAGACTACCGACTTATCATTATGCAAAGTGTCCCATAAGTCATACGCGGATGATAGGGTATTAGAAAGACAAACTTCTCGAAGGCAGACACGTTGTCATTCAGAGTAGCAATTACAAATATAGTGTGAATGACAGACAAATTGTCATTCAGAATAGCTATCAAAAATATAGTGTGATCGAACTTTCACCCTATATATAACAATAAAATTTGAGATTCAGGGGATCACATTATTTTTGATTGAGAGTTCATGATCTCCACACCTGTAACGGCAAAAACTGTGTGTAGAATTAGAAAAATTAGTTAATATAATCTATCTCTATCCTATATTGATCACATCATCCTTTTAGTATACCCCGTCAAATTTATTTATTTGGATACAAAATTACTCTTTGTCGCACTCAGTGAAAGATAATTGTTAAAACGTTATGCTATAAGCAATATTTTCGATGTTTCCATTAGATCGAATAAGGATCTCTATATTTATTATTTTGTTCATTGATCATTGTTTGTTAATTATACATTATTTTGATCATTATTCACTGCTTCAATCACTTAAATAAAATATTTTATAAAAATTTAATTCATTACATTGTTATATATCACTTTCAAATAAATTCAACTAGTTTTCTTAATAAATAAATTTTAAGCTAAACACCTAATTTTGGCCTTGATTTTGTAGAAGCAAATCAGAAAAATTGTAAAATAGACCCACCTGAACTAATTTGTTCATAATGGCTACGAGCTGATCATTTTAGAGTGATTCTTTTGTCAATGATGTTCTTATTACATTATAGTTTACATTTTTTATCGATACTTTATATTGTTGGGGATTATTAACTTTCACAAATTATATCAAATTGAGGCATTCACAACCTTCATATTTTGATGCAATTTGCGGAGGTTATCAAAAACCTCCATAATAAGACCGTCATAAAAAGAATTATTAGTGGGGGTTAAAAGAAACGCTATAAAAAAATTTATAGTGAAAGTTCTTATGACCTCCGCAAATAAACCTCCACAAAATAATCTTATGCAACTTCTACATGTTATATTACAACTCAAATGCTGATATTCTTTTTCAGTATTTTCTCATTCATTCAAATGACACGAATGAATCGATCCATCATTTTAAATTTTACAAAACAAGACTTATGATTTGAGTGAAGAGATTGTTCATACCATGTGAAAGGATTATATTAAAGAATAACTACTTATTACTATTGTTGACTAGTGAATCTTTATAAAATTATATGTATTTGAAAGTTTGTAATAGCAAATATTTATTTATAAAAGTAACATGAAGATATGTGTTTTATCAATGTAATGCCTTAGGATATTTTGATATTTTATTTATGAACTATAATTTGTTCATTTGGTAAGATTGTATAAGAATTGGAGGAATTTTGATAGTTTTCACAACTTGTGAAATTTTCATATTTATGAGAAAAAATACAAATTAAAAAATTTAAATTACTTGTCCAAACAAAACTTCAACTTTAAATCAATATGAATTCATATCGCATGTTTAAATGGGCCCTTAGATATCTTATTTATGAACTATGATATGCTCATTTAATAAAATGGTACAAGAATTGAGAAAATTTTAATAGTTTTCACAACTTGTGGGATTTTAATGTTTATGAAAAAATACAACTTAAAAAAAATTCAAATGGCATGTCCAAACAAAACATCAACTTCAAATTAATCTGATTTTAAATCATGATTCTATATCACATGTCCAAATAGATCCTTAGATTTAGAGGTCGTTTGGTATGCCTGATAAGGTGGGATATCTCGGGATTATATTTATACCATATTTGGTTGATCAAACATGGTATAAATTTAATACGAAACTTAATCCTGAAATATTTCACCTTATTTCATCCAATTAGAAATTATTTTATCCCATCTCTCAAGTGAGATAAATTAATCCAAAAATTTTAGTTCCAAAATTATAATTTTAGAATAATTTAGTCCGTGTATCAAATGACCCTTAGAATAAACATAGATGGCACTAACAAAGAATGAATATGTAGCAAAAATGACACGCGTTAAACAAAAAGAAAAGACATCAAATGTACCCTGAAGTTTTCCCTAAAAGTCGACTTCACATTCAAACTAATCTGATGACCTGTTATACCCTATACATATAAAAAATAAATTTAACACCACCCTAAAAGTTGATATGACACAAAAATAAAAATAATTAAAAAAGAGGCACATTTTTTTAAAAAAAATATTTATTTATTTCTTATTTTATTGCAAAATATAAATAGACACCTCTTTCCCTCTCCCTATCCCCACCCCAAAACGCCTTCCCCTTTCTTCTTCATCTTCATACTCTCATCCATTTTGTCTAAAAATAAATTTTCTTATCTTTTTTCATTTTTTCTCCATCTTCACAATCCACCTTTTTGTCATTTCCTCCATTGAAAAGCATACTCATAATCTCAAACTTGAAATGAAGTTTGAATGTCAAAATTAATTAAAATTTTATGGTATAATATGATAAAATTGATGATGGTGGTCAAAAAATTTGATAGATTCGATGGTAATTGATAAAATTCATGATAGTATAATTTTGATAGTAGTATAATTTTGGCGGTGATGAATTTGATATGGTGATGCTATGGTAGTAGTAGAAGATTGGTGGTGAAATTTAGTTATGACCAATAAATTCGATGATGGTGATGATAATATTAATGGTACTGATAAAAACTGATGATGGTGATTTCGAGGTTCGATAATGGTGATGCTATAGTGGTAATGAAAGATTGATAGTGACACATAAATTTGACGATGATGATAGCGATTTTGATACGTGATTGATAAAACTAATGATAATAATGATTTCAATGATGATAATAGATGGTACCAGCAGTTGGTATTGGCGACCACTAGACAAGCTGAAGTATGGTACGGAGGGATGGTACAGGGGTGAGCATTATCTATTAACCAACTCTGGCAAGTACTCTATTCAAAAGGGTTACATGGCTATGGTTGAATCAGGTGTACCCGTTGACGCTGCTACATTGATTTTGTTGGATTGAGATAGATTTTGAAGATTGACAAAGCAGTGGAACACATACAGGGAACAAGTATCTGTGACTTATTCCTCTCAAGCAGAATCCAACTAGGATCAGGAGAAGGGAGCAAAGCGTGTTTATAAGGAGAGTCCAACTTGCACGAAGTTTCCTTTCATAAGAAAGAATCTTACAAGGAGAGAAATCAAGAATATTGATTTGACAAGTCCTACAAGGAAGAGGATTCCCAATATGGAAGGAAATCAGCCAAATTAAAGAAGGGGACTCTTAATATAAATACAAGAGAGATTTCACAATAAACCTCACGCACTTACAAGGAGAGCTACAAGCAGAACACAATCAAATTGAGAGAGTTCATATTTGAGAGAGTTCTGAGTGAAGATCCAAGTGCAGCCAATACAAGAAACCAGATTGAAGAACGTGTTCCTTAATTCTATGCTTTACAGTTCTTGAGTCAAGTTAATTGTATTATTTTCATCGAGTTGTAATCGTTCATTCTTAGTACCAGTGAGTTATAAACTGCTATAGGAGTTAGTCTTCAAGTTGGGATAACTCGAAGACTTGGGCACATAAACCTGGAGAGTATTGTGTGGTGTTTTAGGAATTATAGTTTATAATTTCTTAAGTTACAGAGTTTGTAATCTTTTGTTGAGGCTCATTGTTTTAGTGAAATTGGGTTAAATCCTACAGAGGTGTAGGTCGTAGCTTTTACCCTTTGTGAGTCGGGCGTTTTCCACGTATAACTTCGTGTGTTCTCTTTACTGCTTTATGTTCAAGTATTTGACGAAGGAACAGATCGCTTAACCTATTTCGTAGGAAAATTAGAGGGTGAACATTCTAATAATTGGTATCAGAGTGGGTTATCTTAACAAGAGTCTCATAACTCAAGATAAGATCACTATGAATTCTGCACCTCCTTTTGGACACGGTGAAGGACAACACATCAACAGACCACCCCTTTTCAGTACTACTCATGGTGGAAGGCAAGGATGGAAGACTTTCTTCAGGCAGAGGACTATGTGCTATGGACTAGAGTTACTGATGGTCCTAATGTCCCCATGATCAAGGATGATGAAGACAAGGACATTCCCAAACCAAAAGATCAATACACTGAGGCGGATTACAAGATGCTGGGGAAAAATGCCAAAGCCAAATGCATTCTTGTATGTGGACTTGGACCAGATGAGTTTAATCGAATCTCTAACCGTACCACTGCTAAACAGATTTGGGATACACTCATCAATGCTCATGAAGTCACTACTCAAGTGAGAAAATTCAGAATTGCTAAACTCTCCACTGAGTATGAAACCTTCAAAATGAAGAATGGTGAAACTCTCCGAGAGATGATTACTAGATTCACCACTGTGGTGAATGAATTGGTGTCCTTGGGTAAAGTATACACCACCGAGGAACAGGTTGACAAGGTACTAAGGACCCTTCCTAAACCCTGGGAAATCAAGGTCACTGCAATCAGAGAAGCTAAAGATCTGACAAACATGTCCTTCGATGAACTGGTAGGTAATCTAAAGACCTATGAAGGGAACACTGAGAGCACGAAAAGGGAAGAAGGAAGAAAGGATAAAACTCTTGCTCTTAAAGCAACTGAGAGTGATGAATCTGAACTAGATGATAAAGATATTGCCTTTATAAGCAGGAACTTCAGGAAGTTCTTTAACAAAGGAGGGAACCTTGAGAAGAGAAAATCATCACCAAGCAGAGAAAAAAATGTAGAAAAAGGACAAAATGGTGGGGCTTCAAGTGTGAAAAAACTGACCATCAAGTCAAAGATTGTCCTATGTCGGAAATTGAATTGAGAAAAGAGAGGACTGAAAGGAAAATAAAGGAACAAGCAAGCAAAAAGAAGAAGAAGAAAGTTGGAAAGGCTATGTATGCTGCGTGAGGACCAGGTTCAGACAACTCAGAAGATGAAAACACAGAAGATGTTGCTTTGATGGCCATAGAGGACACATAATCAAACTCTAAATCAGACACAGAAGAAAATGAGGTAAATTTTCTTGATCCTAAGGACAAGCATAAACTCTTTTCTAAGAAAAAACTGTCCTCCCTAATGATTACCTTTATTGATAACTTTCAAGAATTGAGTGAAAATAGAGATCAGTTGTTGGCCTCCTTAACCATTTTAAAATTTGAGTACATTGATCTTGAAAATATCAACACTGGTCTAAAAAAGGAAAAATAATCTCTCAAGGAACAGGTCCAGCAACTTGAAACAACCACTCTCTCTCTCAAGTCTAAAATTTTGAAATTAACGGTTACTCAACAGGGGAAAGGGCTCAAAAGTGATGACTTAACCAAGTGTGAACAGGAGCTCAAAAGGTTCAAAGATGAATTATATCTAGAAAGGGAAATTCCAAAAGAATTAATCTTGAATTAGCTAGAACCAAATATGAGCTTGAAAAAGCAAATAAATCGACTCAATCCTCAATGACTGGGTAATAAAACATATAGCACTAAAACTGAAATAGGTTTTGATAAAGAATTTATGAAGGAACCTCAAATCTCTGTACACACGGTGGTAAGGTCAGTCACCTAAGGGAAGCTTGTCCAAATGCTAAAGCTCAACAGGATAAAAACTTCAAAGTTGCTTCCAAAGGCAAAAATAGGCATGTTAACAGAAATGTTCCTCCCTTAAGGAACATGTCTGCCCACAAGAAACAGCCTGACAGAAGTCTGCCAAAATGGACCAATAAAGATCTAATTAACCTTTTTAATCAAAGGAAAGGACCCAAGATAGTCTGGGTTCCTAAAACTAACCTTTAATCTCTTTTGCAGGAAAGGGTGAGAGGAAGCAAGCAACATTAGTACATGGACAGTGCTTGCTCAAGACACATGACAGGAGACAAGGAAAAATTTATCTCACTAGCAGAAGGGAAAGGAGGGAATGTGGCCTTTGGAGGAGGAAAGAAAGGTAAGATCAAAGGAGTTGGCAAAATAGGTAAGTTTGAAGAGAACTCAATTGAAAAAGTATACCATGTTGAAGGACTGAACCACAATTTACTCAGCATATCACAACTCTGTGACAAAGGAAACACGGTAACCTTCTACTCTATAGGTGTGGAGGTGATAGACCTAAAGACAGGGGAAATTGTCTTGACTGAACAAAGATACAAGCATATTTACACTGCTGATATCTCAAAGGTCCCTGCTGAGGATCTTGTTTGTCTCAGTGTGATGGACAAAGATCCCTTGCTATGGCATAAGAGACTGGGGCATACTAGCCATGTTCAACTGAACAAACTAATCTCCAAGGACTTAGTAATAAGTCTCCCTAAAACTAAGTTCAAGAAAGATAAAGTATGTGTTGCATGTGCTCAAGGTAAGCAGGTAAAATCTTCCTTCAAATCCAAACAGGTTATAAGTTTCATCAGATCCTTGGAACTAGTCCATATGGATCTGTGTGGCCCCATGAGAGTAAGAAGCAGAGGTGGCAAAAAGCATGTGTTATTATTAGTTGATGACTATACAAGGTACTCTTGGACAGCTTTTCTTGCTTCTAAAGAAGATGCATTTGAGGCATTCGGCTCTTTAGTAAGAAAGCTGGAAAAGAAACTTGACAAACAACTAGCTACAATCTGATCAGACCATGGAACTGAATTTGAAAATGCTAAATTTGTTGATTATTGTTCTACTCATGGTATTGACCACAACTTCTCTTCTCCTAGAACTCCTCAACAAAATGGGGTGGTTGAAAGAAAGAATAGAACCCTTCAGGAGATGGCTAAAGCCATGATGATAGCCAGTAATGTAGCTAGCTAATTCTGGGTTGAAGCTACCAACACTTCTTGCTACATAATCAATAGATGCATGTCCAGGCCTCTTCTAGATAAAACTCCCTATGAATTACTCAAAGGCAGAAAACCTAACATCTCCCATCTGAGAGCTTTTGGATGCAAATGCTTTATCCACAATAATGGGAAGAATTTGTTAGGAAAGTTTGATACCAGAAGTGATGAGGGAACTTTTATAGGTTAGTCTTCACATAGTAAATCTTATAGGGTGCTAAATAAAAGAACTATGTGTGTAGAGAAAAATGTGCATGTTGTATTTGATGAAAGAAATGTTATGGCTAACCAAAGTGTGAAGGAAATTGATGAACTGTCAAGAAAATCTGAACCAGTTATGCAGAAACAAGTTAAAGGAACAAGTTCAACTGATGCTGAATCTGACAAAAACAACAAAGGTGATGAAGTACCTGCAGCTGACCACAATGATGAAACCATGAGTCAGCAGGATAAAGATGAGGATCAAACAGATGAGGCACAAGAGCTAGTACTTAAAGGGTATAAGTATCAAGGCTCATATCCAATAGATAACATCCTCACTGACTTGAGCACTGGCATAACAACCAGATCTGGACTAAAGAATCTCTGTGCCTTTGAATCCTTCTTGTCCATGATAGAGCCAAAGAAAATCAATGAAGCCTTGCAAGATGCAGACTGGATCATTGCAATGGAATAAGATATCAATCAGTTCAAAAGGAACAAAGTATGGCACTTGAAACCAAAACCAAAGAATAGAACCATCATAGGTGCCAAGTGGGTGTTCAGGAACAAGTTGGATAAAAATGGAACAGTTACAAGGAACAAGGCCAGACTTGTGGTCCAGGGGTACAATTAGGAAGAAGGAATAGACTATGATGAGACCTTTGCACCAGTGGCCAGATTGGAGGCAATCAGACTCCTCATTGACTTTGCAGCATACATGGAATTCACACTTTACCAGATGGATGTGAAAAGTTCCTTCCTCAATGGGCTGTTGAAGGAAGAAGTGTTTGTCAAATAACCTCCAGGCTTTGAAGACTCTGACTATCCTAATCATGTTTACAAGCTTGATAAAGCTCTTTATGGGCTCAAACAATCTCCTAGAGCATGGTATGAAAGGTTGTCAAAATTTCTTCTAAGCCATGGCTATACAAGAGGTAAAATTGATAACACCTTATTCCTCAAAAATAAAGGCA
Source organism: Jaltomata sinuosa (assembly GCA_003996215.1). NCBI lineage: Eukaryota > Viridiplantae > Streptophyta > Magnoliopsida > Solanales > Solanaceae > Jaltomata > Jaltomata sinuosa. The sequence goes on along the minus strand of QJPP01003234.1, from coordinate 275,118 downwards.
GGGACTTGTTGATTGTGCAGGTATATGTAGATAACATCATATTTGGTGGCACCAGCAAGACCCTCACACAGGAATTTGCTGCCTTGATGAGTAAAGAGTTTGCGATGAGCATGATGGGAGAACTCAATTTCTTCTTGGGGTTTCAAATCAAACAAACTCCTTCAGGAACTATAATCCACCAACAGAAGTATGCCAAGAAGTTTCTCAAAAGGTTCAAGATGGAAGATGCAAAGGAGATAGATACTCCAATAGCCATAGCAGGTCTGGAAGGAACAGGTCCAGCAGTGGAGCAGAAGATGTACATAGGGATGATTGGATCTCTCCTATACCTCACAGCTAGCAGACCTGATATTGTCTTCAGTGTAGGTCTTTTTGCAAGATTTCAGGCTAACCCCAAGGAACTCACTTGAAAGCTGTCAAAAGGATCCTCAGATACTTGAAGGGTACTACTGACTTGGGGATGTGGTATCCCAAAGGTAGTAGCTTTGAACTTGTAGGATATGCAGATGCAGACTATGCAGATTATTTAATGGACAAAAAGAGCACTACTAGAATGGCACACTTCTTGGGATCATATCTGATCTCATGGGCAACTAAGAAGCAAATTTATGTGGCCTTGTCTACTGCTGAAGCTGAATATGTGGTTGTTGCCTCATGATGTGCACAATTGCTCTGGATCAAACAACAGCTCAAAGATTTTGGGTTGAACATTGAGTGTGTGCCCATTTTTGTGAAAATACCAGTGCAATCAATATTGTCAAGAATCCAGTTCAGCATAAGAGGACAAGAACATTGACATTAGACACTACTTCTTGAGAGATAATGTGGAAAATGGATTGATCTCCATGCATTTCTGTGTCACAGATAAGCAGATTGCTGATACATTCACAAAGGCTCTGGCAAGGGATCACTTTGAAAGGAACAGGTTGGAACTGGGGATGATTAAGATCACATGAGCACCCCCAGTGATTGGCTAATGAACACTGGTCATATTGTATTTTAATTTTAATATTTTTATGCTCAGTCTTGTACATTTAGTTGTATGTCCCTTTGCCACTTTTAAAGGTTCAAGTTGCTCAAGCACTATAACTTATTATTTGCTTCTGTAACAGGAATTTGGGATATCAAATTGGGACATGAACTCAACACTAAATTGAAAATCCAAGGTATGTACGCTATGTTTAGATAAAATTAATTGCTCAAGATGTGCATTTGTACCTGTCCCTTCCATCCGGACAAAAATAAAATTCATTAAACCTAGAGCCTATAACCGCCATTCTCCAAAAAGGAAAAGAGATCCAATCAAATAAGGTCACTTTTATGACGTGATTGGACAGTTGTCAATCAAGATATTTTCCCTAGAATAGAACTCTTCCACTTAAAGGAATCTAATCAATTTTAAATGGCTAATAGCCCTAGTTAAGGTCCTTTTGAACTCATAAGTCCTCATTCACTCCAAATCTCTTCTTCTACAAAAGCCCTTGCTCCGAAACAAAAACCCTCTTTCACTTCCTCTCCTCTCTCACGTTTCATCAATAGAACCTCAATCACCCTCCTCTCCCAAGTTACCTGAAATTCCAAAAGCCACTACTAGTTCCTCCATGCCACCTACTCTTGATCTAATCCCCTTTAAGGAATAGGTTACCACAGTCCATCTTCCTCCTATTATTCTTGTTGATTCTCATGGGATGGCTTATATGGATTAATTTTCTGCAGTTCTGGGTGATGAATTGATTGGTGATGACACTAATACGTTGGTACCATATAAAGAACAGGATGAAGCTTTGGAGGTTGTTAGTGCTAATCGTCAGGGGGAATCTGAGGATGAAAGAATGGTGAGTGATGAAAGAGTAAATGAGGATACACCTCGTGGTAGGGAAAACTCAGGGAATCCCACAGCTGAACCTAGTTCACCTGTTGGAGAAAAATTGGGTGCATCTACTAAGGGGGAAGTTGAGGTTGGCAGATCTGTACCAAGGGAACAGGTTCAACATACCAGTTCTACTACTGCTATGGAGGATGATGATAACACTCCAATTGCCAACTTGGTTCCACAAAAAACAAGGTTTTGTCTATGCAAGGGCTCCAGAAAGGTTGTTCGTTACTAGCTGATAAACCTGAAGAAGTTCATCCTGATCATGTAGCTCACCATGTCACTGTCCAAATGACAAGAGCCACCAAAAGGGGTCTTGAAGAAAGCATGGTTGCTTCTGCATCCAAGAGGCCTAGAGGCAATAAAGGTACATCTGCCCCAACTCCTGATCTCATTAATATTTTAGATGATGAAGTGGTGGCTACTGAAAGAATGAGAAAAGGGAAAGGTGTAGATCCTTCAAAACCACCAAAGAAATAGGTTAGGAAACATGTTCCCTCTAGGAGTTCTGTTAAATCTAAGCTAGTGGATGAGACCTCGGAGAGTGAGGGAGATGACCATAGACTTCAATCCTCTGAGTCTCATGAGCATGAGGATATTGATGATGCTACCTTTCATGAGGATGTGGAGGTTGATCTTCCTGAGCATGTGAAAGAAGAGGATGATACTTTGGATCCCATTGATGAAACCCCTAATGCTAGAACTGAAAGACTAATCAACTTTGGGACAAGAACTGTTGTGAGGGGGAGGGTGCTCACTGGGTTTGAAGGTGATGAGATGATGGAACTACTATTCCTGGTGGATGCACAGGGTTGGTCGAACCTGTTCCTTCAGGTAGTGCCCATCGAAAAATGGCTCATGCAGAAACTCTGTAATTTTATGTGAACACTATTGGTACCTCCTCCTCCATCTCCAGTGTTGTTAGAGATGTTCCATTCACCCTTACCCCTGTTGTACTGACTGAGATTTTGGGAGTTCTTAATGATGGGTGGGTGTCACTATGTGAAGAGGCAATGGCCTCCCTTGGATGGGTTGCCCTCAACCTTGGAGATTACTAGGAGGTTTGCAAATGATCCTACATTGGAGTGGCACTCTAGGGTGGATAAGGGGGCTATGCTTCCTCTCCATCAAATGTTGTTCGATGTGGTGCACAAGATGGTTCTTCCTAGGGAGCAAAAATGTACTGAGGCTAATTACATGGACCTAACCTTGATGCAACTGCTGCTCTCCAGGATTCCCATCAACTTGCCCAGACTCATTATCTGCCACATGCATAGGATTTACAAACAGGATGCTACCAAGCATGCCTTAGGATATGGGTTCTGGATGGTGGATGTCTTTCAGCACTTTGGTGTGCCTGTTCAAGCTTGGCAAGATCAGACAACCAAAGATGTGATTGGTACTGTGAACCAGGATGATGTACCTGCTCCTCAGAGAGGGGCCAATGCACCTCTGCAGTGGCTAAGGGGAATGTTGGCAGCCAAGGATGAAGAGATTGCTTCTATGAGAGCATCCCATGATGAGAAAGTGGCTGAGCTTCATGATACCTATGGTATTGAGCATGCACTGCTGATGGAAGAGAATGCAAGGCTCAAGGATGAGCGTGCCCAAGAACAAGCTGTTTTAGCATCTGAGCAAGCCACTAACTCTGCCAGCTTGAAGGGCATCTATGAGCTGCTTAAGAAGGACTCTCCTCCTCTCACTGCCTAGCCTGACCCATCCCAGCCTTCCCAACTTTTTTTGTCCTCACAAATGCATGTTTTGATCTTTTAATTCTGCTTATCTCTAGTGTACATGCTTTGTGGTCAATAAAATATTGGGTTTTAGTTCTGATCTCTTCTTAATTCCTATGCAGTTGAAAATACTTTGATATAGCTAAATGAGTTCTTACTTTTGAGTGTTTGCTTAGGTAATAGCCTCAGCGGCCATGAGTATTGAAATTAACCTTGGAATTAAGGTGTTGTATGCCTTTACAGTGTTTTATGATGCCAAAAGGGAGAAAGTGCTGCTTGTGTGGTATTTATAACCCGTTGGTCAGACATGTTCCTCTAATGTGTTCCTTTTGCAGTTTGCCTAAAGAAAACTGAAATGATACAGGTGAAATTCTGCATACAAGAAGCAAAGGTTTAATTTGTCATCATCAAAAAGGGGAAATTTATTGGATCTAGGTAGATTTTGAAGATTGACAAAGCTGTGAAACACATGTAGGGAACAGATATCTGTGACTTATTCCTCTCAAGCAGAATCTAACTAGGATCAGGAGAAGGGAGCAAAGTGTGTGGAGAAAGCGTGTTTATAAGGAGAGTAGAGCTTGCACGAAGTTTCCTTTCATAAGGAAGAATCTTACAAGGAAAGAAATCAAGAAGATTGATTTGACAAGTCTTACAAGGAAGAGGATTCCCAATATGGAAGGAAATCAGTCAAAATAAAGAAGGGGACTCTCAATATAAATACAAGAGAGGTTTCACAATAAACCTCACGTACTTACAAGGAGATCTATAAGCAGAACCCAATCAAATTGAGAGAGTTCATATTTGAGAGAATTTTGAGTGAAGATCCAAGTGCAGCCAATACAAGAAACCAGATTGAAGAAAGTGTTCCTTAAGTTTATGCTTTACAGTTCTTGAGTCAAGTTAATTGTATTATTTTCATCGAGTTGTAATCATTCATTCTTAGTACCAGTGAGTTATAAACTGGTATAGCAGTTAGTCTTCAAGTTGGAATAACTCGAAGACTTGGGCACATAAACCTGGGGAGGTTTGTGTGGTGTTTTAGGAATTAGAGTTTATAATTCCTTAGGTTACAGAGTTTGTAATCTTTTGTTAAGGCTCATTGTTTTAGTGGAATTGGGTTAAATTCTACAGAGGTGTAGGTCGTAATTTTTACCCTTTGTGAGCCAAGGATTTTCCACTTATAACTTCGTGTGTTCTCTTTACTGCTTTATGTTCAAGTATTCGGCGAAGGAACAGATTGCTTAACCTGTTCCTTAGGCAAATTATGAGGTCAGCATTCTAAGAGATTTGGACTAAAGTCATGCAACCTAAACACAAGTATATCACGTGGCTTACTAATCAGAAGAAATTATTGACTAAAAGCAGACTTTGCTCTATGGGGCTGCATTATGCTAGCACTAGCTGTGTATTTTAATTTGTGATCAATCACAACTAGAGGATTTGAGTCACTTATTTTCTCACAGTCAGTGGGTATCCTTGCTTTGGAGGGACAATATTGTTACATGGACAGGTATCCAAATACGATAGCTGGAGGTTAAGGATAGTCTGGAGTGGATTAATCAAAGATACTAGAGTAGACTCAAGAGGGGGATTATAGCAGCAGTGTACAGGACTGTAATTTACTTCATTTGGTAAGCTAGAAATTGAAGGATCATTAGAGAGTGCAGCATGCAGTAGCAACAGGTGCTGCAACAGATTCAATCCATTGTTAGAGAAAGGTTAACACTAGTCAGAAACTCAAAGAAGATCAAGAGTTGCACATACTTAATAAATAGATTATGTTCATAGCTTTGACCATCTCCCACTTGTTTAGGGAATGGCTATAGTGTAGATGTTTTGTAGTAGTTTTGGTGGGCTTTTGTAAGGATGAGGAACTTATTTAGTTGTGGTAATAATATATTACAGTTTATTGCCAAAAAATATGATGGTGGCTTTGGTGATTGGGTTTAGTGATGGTGGTGTTATGATGGTAATGGAAGCTTGGTGGTAGGTATGGAAGAAAATAGAAAGAAAAATGTATGAGTAAAGAAAAAGTAGTAAAATTAATAAATAATTATATTTATGATGTGGCATTTATATGATGCTGATGTGACAAGCGAGTGTAATACATCACATGATGTGAGAGTGGTGTTATATGTCGTTTGGTAATATTAAATTCACTTTTCATATGTATAAGATATAATAGATTATCGGATTAGCTTGAATATGTAACTAACTTTTCGAGATAATTTTAAAGTGCATTTGGTATCTTTTCACTTAAACAAATCAAATTATTTAGTAGTAGCCCTTAGGGTCGTGGTGTTCCCCTTCTCCTCCCTCTTGCTTCCCCACATACATGCAAATATCTTTTCTACCTATTCTCTCTCATGCCTTTATTATTCCCTTTTCCTTTATCTTTTTTTCTCTTTTTGTCTCAAAACTCTCTTTTTCCCCTAAAAAAGCTTTCGCTTTCTTCGGTCAAGACACAGACAAGATAGACCGCCCAGTCATTTCATAATATCCTTCCACTTGCTTTCCTCTTATGCATCATATTTGTTTAAACATTCATGCACTCCAATACTTGTTTTAACAAATAAGGGGGAAAATAGATTATTCCATTTAGAAAATTTTACTTTGCTTGTTAGATCAGAATTAATTTGTAACGTCATTAACAGTTTGATGGTGGATATTAATTCAACTAAAGTTCAGGTAATTGTTGACATTAAGATGAATTAGGGTTTCAATTATCATGCATGTTATAAGTACCACATCTTATTTGAAGTAAATCGCATTAACATTTTCCTTCCTCAAAGCATTAGCCATAATTTATAAGCGTAAAACTCAAACTACTCAAATGAACTGGATTTAACCTCACAAGAAAAACTCTCATATTCTCTCTGTTTTAATTTGTTTGTCTTACTTTTTTTTAGTCCGTTTAAAAAGAGTTTTTGTTACTTTTTTTTAACAACTTTTAAATTTTAATATTCCATACGACATGTTTAATATCACAAGATTAAAAGATACTTTGAGACTTTTTAAATATCTATAATTTAAGACAATAAGATTAAATGAATTTCTTACTTTCTTTAATTTTGTATTAAATTAAAATTAGATGAATAAATTAAAACGAATTGAAGGAGTACAGACTTAAAAAGCCTTAGGTATTTGAATAAGGGTATTGTAATAAAACAATATCCTTAGTATTTGAATAAGGGTGTATTGTAATGAAACAATATAATACTTTAGAGATCATTGTACTATACCTTTTCTTTTCCCTCTCTATTATTAGAAGATATAAATAAAATGTTATCTACAATCTTCTAGTTATACTCTATTGGTTTTATATTCTTGACTCATGTTAATTTGACATATTCTTAAAAAAGAAAAAAAAATATTAAATTAATTTTATTAATGTATTTTAAAATATTAAATTTGACTATTATTATTTTACTTAAATTTTTAAGAAAAGAAAAAATATAATAATATTCTCTAGATTTTATAAATTAGTTAATAAATTAAAAAAACTACTTTTAGTATGAGACCAAATAGTATAAGACAGAGGAGTCCAGAACCTAAGTAGGGGTCAAAATTCCATAAGTGATGGATGTATGTATTGCTTTCAAAAAGTAACGATAATAGGAATAGCGCACTAAATTAGTGCGCTATACCCTCATTCTCAGACGGCAACAGCTTAACCTATGTTAAGTAGTAAGGGGGATATAGGCACTAATTTAGTGCGCTATATGTATCGCACTAAATTAGTGCGCTATATGTATCGCACTAAATTAGTGCGCTATATCGCCAACATAACTCAGTCGTCTTCTCCAAAACAAAAGTGTTTCAGTTTCCCCTCCCCCCAAACCCTTTTTTAAAAAAAAATTCTCTTCGTTTGAAAGCTCCAAAATAGTCGAGTCCCACTTAGTTTTTAGCAATAAATTCCCTAAAGGTATCGTTACAAGGTCTATTTGTTGTGAGAAAAAAGATTTGCGACTTGAAATTCTCAAAAAATCACCTTACAAGAAGATCCATTTTAAGTTTTTTTTTTTTAAATTTTACCAATTGTTATTTATTTTTCTATTTATCATTTACAATGTTGAGTATTAGTTTGTTAGATTGTTAGTTTTCAATAGTTGCTCTAATGAAATTTGTAGTGTAAAATTTGGTTTGTTGTTGAATTTTTTGTTAGAAAATTTTGATTTTTGGTGAATTTTGTAGTAGAAAATTTGGGTTGTTGGTAAAATTTGTAGTAGAATATTTGGGTAGTATATGTTCAATTTGTAGTAGAAAATTTGCATTATTGGAGCAAAATTGAAACGTCAAGATAAACACAATATATTAGAGTGTTAAATAATTTTTATCAACATAACTGTGAACGTTGAGATTTTAAAAGATTGGAACGTCAAGAGACAGGGAATTATGTAGGATATTTTACATATACATGGAACTTTTGTGATTCACTATATATTAGTTGCAAAAACATATACTCTTTACAAACAAAGCAAAAAGTGAAATTTAGAATAAATGCCAAAGAAAAATAAAGTGATCAAATATTCATGGAAACTTTTATTTATTAAATTTCTTAACCTGAAGAGCAAAATCATTGTAATGCAAACTTTACCCAAATAACTTTCATTTAGAGAACCTGTAATTGTATTTGATGAAGAAAAGTTGATGTTGTTAGTAAAAATTCTTTCTTGATGCACAAAATTAAAATCAACTCATACTGATACGTATAGTCTGTATATTACCTATTTAATAAGAGACTAAAGAGATCAGCTTGGGGTCGTCTAGAGGGTAAAATCGTCATTAGCTGCAAGACACACGTGACATTAACCTTGCAGCCACTTTGCAACGCACAAGCACAAGTTTGGGTCCCACATACACTGTGTCATTAATGTGTTGTATTTACAGCTATTTTTGCAAAACTTTTGTGACACCTATCTACTTCTTCAATCTTTTCATGCAACATTCATTTAAGAGTTTAAGAAAAGTTACATTAATTCTTGTTTTAATATAGCCAGCCTTATAATATTTTTTTGTAATTTATTTTTTAAAGAAAATAATAATTGTGTTTAACTTCGCATTATATATAGTTTATGGGAAATTTATTTGTAAGTCACTCATTTTTTTTAGTTTTATGAACTTATTATAAAAAAATTCACTTTTGCACAAAAGATCGAAAAATATTATTTTATTCTATTTTATTTGTAAATGATCAAGAGATCTTATTTTTTTGTTATTGGTCTATAGCTTTAATTTGTTTATTGATAATTAATAAAATGTTGGTTAGAAAAGAGAGCTTACCATTTAAGTATTTAACTAGAGCACCTTGGGACTGTAGGGGCATTTTGGGAATTTAGAAGTTATTTCATTTACTTTGCTATTACTACTGTTTATAATACACAAACAAGAGCTCCTTGGAGTTGTTGGGGCTGTGGGATTATTTTTGGAAAAGAGAAAATTGTGATTATTTGATTTATGAGGGGGGCAATAGAATAGTAGTTATTTAATTTTATCAAACTAAATTAATTTTATTGATTGATAAAGTAGATTATTGTAGTCACCCTATAAATTTATTATGAACTTTATTTAGAGCTTTTCTCAATAATAAAAAATTATTAAAAATAAAAATATTAAAATATTGCACAAAATATTTGCAAAAATATACTTAATCAATTCTTGAGCCAAACTATTTTCTCTGTATTGCTCAAAAAATATTAGTATTATCAATCACGTATTTACTACAGCTCCAATAAAAATATAGTGGGTATATTGTTGTTGTATTTGCTACAGCTCCATTAAATCTTAAAAAACTATTCAAAGTTATACTTGAAAAATAACCCATCAAAATAATAATAAAAAGATTATATATTATGTATTCATTAGAAAGTAAAGAAAAATTATAAAGCAAGAAAACAATTAATTTCCAATTCCAAATCTTTGTGTAATGACATATTTTTTGAAAGTCATTTTTTATTTAGAAAATATTAAACTTACCCTTTCATAATTGATAAACAATATATTACACAAAATAAAATGTTAAAATTGTTCTATGTACAAGCTAATAATTTTAATACCGAGGTAAAACTTTAGCAGCTCGACCATAGCTCGGATTTCTCCGAACTAGTATACATCTATCTAAAGAACAGACGCATGATCATTGGTTTGCAAACCAAAAACATGTGGTACTATAAAAGCATATCAATTAAAAAAAAAGGAAAAGGAAAATTGTTGGTAGTATATGTTTAATTTGTAGTAGAAAATTATTGATTTTTTTGTTTGAAATTATTTTTGTTTAGAGAGAGAAAATGTTAGAACGATAAAAAGTGGAAGCTAATTAGTAGTAGATGTGAAAGATTCAAATTAATATGGAATGAAATTTGTAGTAGACGTGAAATATTCGCTTAATGAAAATTAGGAATGAAAGATTTGTAGTATATATTTAAATATAAGTGTTGTAATTGATAATTAATAATTACTACCATCTATTGGTAATAAAAAATATTTATATGTACTTTTTACTAATAAGATTACTTAAATATGTTTAATTTTGTTAACGAATAATGTAAATCTAAAATTGAAACAAATGTACGGAGGAAGGGAATAGTTAATTTGATTAATTTTAGAATTAAATTGAGTTAGATTAATTTAATATTTTAAATTTAAAATTTAGGCATTCAAAAATAACAGGTTCTAGGTTTATATAATTTGACTCTTTTTTATGTTGAATCTGTCTTGTTTATGTTCTAAGTCCCAATATTTTTTAATCACCTTTGGTGGCAACAGAAAAATTTAGGACCAATACGCTTGTATACCAAATATGTAGCTTGACTAAAAATTATAAATTGAGAAATTATTTATTAATTATGAAAGAATAATTAGTAATTAATAATTAATAATTAGTAATTACTGAATGATAAATTTAATTTTTTAAATAATGATTAATGATTATTGAAATTTTATTAGTGATTCCATTATTAGTTATTGAGATTTTGTAATTAGTATTGTTATTTGTTTAATTGATTATTATTACATTCGTATTAAATAAAAGTTTTTCGTTTATTACATTTAAATTACTTATTATATTTGAATCTCGCACATTGCTTTAAAGTCATTAAATGTACTTAACAATAAAATAGGGTTACATAATAATTCAAGTAACATATGTTTCATGAAAATAAGATAATTAAGAAGTAAAATATTAACAAGTAAAAATTCATTTAGAATGTAATAAAACAAGTAAAAAAATATGTAAAGGTAGAAGTTAATGTACACATATATAAAAATATTAAAAAGATATTACCATAAAAAAAAGAAATTATCATTAAAAATTGACCATAAAAAATAATAATACGTAAATGTAAAAAGAAATTACCATAAAGTCAATTCATGCTTCGTATAAAGTCAAATAAATATAAAAGTTAAGAGAACTTAAGAGAATGTAAATTTTTTATGCTAAAACACTACATTTGTCAATAACATTTTTATTGTCCTAAAAATTCGTGTTTCGTATAAAGTCAAATAAATATTAAAGTTAAGAGAACTTAAGAGAATGAAATCTATTAGTGCTAAAACACTACATTTCTCTATAACTACTTCATTGTCCTTACAATTCGTGCTTCCTATAATGTCAAATAAATATTAAAGTTAAAAGAACTTAAGTGAATGAAATCTATCGTCCTAACTACCTCGAAAACTTTACATGTAGAATTCATTATAGAGCGTGTCGTCCAACCCGGACCCATAGATGAGACACTGCTTCAGTTACAGGGTAGACATAGGTCACAGAACTTGTGGACTGATTTGTTACCTATGGACTCCACTTTTTTGGCACAGACGATTAATGCATGTTGGGATGTATTCCATACCCACCCGCCTCATATTCGTCTCACGCACTATCTATCTCTTGCTAAGTTTGACTCACTCATTCGAGTGAGTCGCGTTCAGCTTGATCAGCCCTTCCTGACTGTTATGATCGAGTGGTGGAGGCCAGAGACCCATTGTTTTCACCTACCCTTTTGTTAGGTGACGATTACACTACAAGACATCCAGGCCCTGTTTGGGTTGCGGATCGATGATACAGCTGTGTATGTCTAGGATGCTACACAGGATAATTTGGAGTAGCATACTCTGCTAGCGGATTGGACGGGGTGCGTGATAGAGGATGATGATAGGTCTGGTAGATTGCGGGTTAAATTTGGGACCTACATCCAGTACTTACGGCATCAGCTAGATCAGGATCCTATTACCGATGATACTCCATTGGACAGGGTTCAGATGATTACCCATTTGTACATTCTTATTATTTTTGGAGGGATCTTATTCCTGAACACCTCTGGAAACCTGCTGAGCTTGTTGTTTCTTCCATTCTTATTGGATCTCGACCAGTTAGGCATATACAGCTGGGGCAGTGCAGTTTTGGCCTATTTATACAGGTTACTCTATAGGGCCTTTATTGGTAATGTTAAGGACACTGCTGGATTTCTCCTCTCCTTCAGGTAACATTAATTATTGTGTTACTTTTAATTATAAAAAATTAATAATTATTTTAATTAGTTAATAATTTTAACTATGTGACGTTTAGATTGGAACTTGGGAGAGGGTATTGTCATTTCAGCCTATACCTCATGCTTTGGGAGCTGAGGAAGAGGACATGCTTTCATATACTAGGAGGTGAACTCGAGATATTACGCGCGGTGTCAAGTTGCATCACAACATTCTCCCCATGAGAGATCAGCTGGATCGTCTGACAGCTGACCAGGTAAGCTTTATTTTTAAGTTATGTAATTCTATATTTACTGATATATTTACCTTAGGCTAATTTTTATTACATATTTTATAATAGTTTCATTGGACCCCCTATGATGCCATTCTTCATACCTTACCCGTTTATTGTATTATCGATCAGTCATTATGATCGGCACGAGTGCCTATTATATGCTTAGAGATGCTAGAGCATCATGCGGTCGATCGTGTGATGCAATACTTTGATCATCCACAGCATGTGCATGCCTTTCTTAATTGGGCGCCTGATCACTATACACATGATGACCATTCTAGGATAGATTAGGCGTTTCTGGAGCTATTAGATGCTGGGCATGATCTGTGGGTCCATAGACATGACAGAGCCGTGGAGGTTCATGGGGATGCTATGATTACCGACAACATGGACAGTTGTTGTTAAGTAACTCTACTTTATACGAGCCTAGCGGTTCCGGATATGTCCACTTTGCCGGTGCGATGGAGACCCTGATTAAAGGCCTTACTAGATTATACGACATAGGGACCAGTTGTACATTAGACCTTGCTTTTGCCCAATATGGTCATACTATCGCTGAGACAGTTAGGGAGACTATGAGAGAGGATCGTATGGAGAGGCGAGTAGATGAGCCACATTTTGCACCTGGTGCAGATTCTGTGCCTCCGCATGTTGGACGAGGACGAGGACGTGGCAATGCACGGGGGGAAGGATGAGGATGTGGTGATGCAAAGGGGGGAGGACATACTCGTAGAGGAGGACGAGGATGGGGTCGCACAGGTGGTAGATTCATACATGATCAGCTCACGGATATGCCGCCAGCTGCAGAGGCAGAGGTTGTTCCTTAGCCAGAGCATCAGCCATTTCACCTAGATCACGAGCCATCTCCTGTGTCAGATCTATAGCCGCTTACTATGATTCTTTCAGCTTCAGATCCTTCACCGTCTAATCCGACTTGTTCGTCTCAGCAATTTCAGGGTAGTTACTGAGGAACGCTCAAATCATGCTCTCCAAAGTAGGAGGTCACGGCGATCGTGCAGCAAAATAAAATTTATAATCCCAATGAGTGTCGGGGTCATACCCAACGGACTTGGAGTAGCTAAATAGAGATTGTGATGAATTGAATTCAAAGTGAGAGTAATTGCTCAAAATAACAAGTAAAAGGATGGGGAAATTGGGATGTTGTCACTACAATCGCAATTCAATTAAAAAGCAATAAAACTAAATCGGGTGTACCAAGTTGACTAGATGACTAGGGATGCATATCCGATGGGGATTTAGTTATGGGCTAGGGTGATTATCAATTCATACTTATTCTCTCTTAATGACATAAGTAGCATTGGTGATGGGTAAGAATTGCTTATCTCTCATCAACAATCTTATATCCGATGATCTCGGTTAGAGTATCATCGGTTTGATCAATAAACAACTAATCTAAGCTTTGGGAGATCACACTATCTCTAGCTTAGACCCTTAAATGGGTAATTCCATCGATAAGAGATATCTCTAGCCTCAAATCTGAGTGGATTCCCAAGTTCCCACTAGTAATTTCACATCCGAAACCATGAAATCCTTTCTCAAGCAATCACATAGTCAAGTAATGAAAATTAATGTTTGCAACCACCAATTTTAGGATTAAACTTGGTGAAATTACTAGACTCATGCCAATTAAGTAATTATAGAAAGAATAAATAACACTCACACCCATTTGTTAAGCACCCATCATCAATACACCTCTAGACAAGAGAAATTAGCCACTCATAGCAAGAGAGAAAGAGATACCAGCTGGGTAATTCGAAATCTCCTCCATTAGAGATAAATCTCAAGTTCTAGATTCAATTTGAGCACACAAGTGTTAACCAAGAGAATTAGATTGAAACCCTCTTCTCAATGGAGGTGAAAGACTTAGTCTCAAAGCAAAAAGCTCTTCAGAATATTTGGAATGAATAAAGTTATTTATAATTGTACCTAAATAGGCCTTTTATAGTTTCCCAAACGTCACTAAAAATTAGGATAAAATTGCCCTTCGAGAGGTGTGCGGTGCGACATGCGGTTCGCACATTGTGATGTGCGCGTTGCACACTGCCTTCTAGTGAACCAGTGACTTCAATTATCTTTGGGATCTCCGTGCGAAAGGGGTGTGGTTCACACCTTGAGATGTGCGTATTGCACAACGATCGCACCCCTTAACAGACTCTTCAAGACTTTTGCAGCTTTGTGCGGAGGAGGTGCGGTTCGCACCTCGGCGTGTCGCACAGCCACCGCATCTCCAATCAAAATCTTCAGCTTTTCCTAACACTTCACACTTCACTCCTTTTGAGCTCTTTTTGGGTCCATTTCCTTGTTTTTCATCATCTATCAAAAGTACCTGCATAAACATCAATAAAGTCCATAAGAACCTCTAAATCTATTCAAAACATAGCAATAACTCATGGATATAGGCTCAATAAGTTGATAGATTACCGACTTATCAAACCCCCAAACTTGAACTATTGCTTGTCTTCAAGCAAGATACTCACAAGGTAAGGAATTAATTATGCTTTAGGCTCAATCAAGGCAAAAAGACTAATCTACACTAAGAATTAAGAAAAAGAATAAACGAAAGACTCAAATAAACGACTCAACTACTATGCTCATCTCAATTTGGACCACCACAAATTCAAGGCAATTGATCAATTTAAAACCTTTTCCAAAAGGACATCATTTCTCATTCAAAATTAAGGGAATTTTTGCTATTCAAAACAAGACATTTAAGCTTCTCAAGTCATTGGCATGGACCGTCAAAGGTTTCCTCGAGATTCACCATACAACTTGTCTCATTCATTTTTCTCAATTGAAATAGAGACTGTATGTTTTAATTCGAGTGCATGATGCCACTCACCACAAGAGAGAATCCCACTCACAATCATTCAATTCACAAAATATGGTATTTTAGGAGAACCAAGAAGACTCTCACTCTCTCAAGGAAGTTCAAGTGCATACGCGTCGAACCATATGCTTGCCCTTCTTGTATATCTCCACTAATGTAGGGTAGCCAAGCTTAGAATCACCAAGGAATTGCGGGTTGCGATGTTGGCTAGGGCTAAGGTGAGGATATCATTTGGTTCAAGTGACTACACCTCCCTAATGCTCTTTGTTCTCATTTTGAGCACCGCTCACATTTTTCTATTTCAACTTCACCTTATTTCTCCCTCTCACAACCCAAGATTCCTCCTTTTTACTCATGATCATTCAAACTCCTTATATCGCCTTCACTTGGTACCACCTATTTTTTATTTTCAATTTGCTCATTGAATTGATCTTTTGGAGAAATTTTCAATTCGAAATTAAGGTGCTACCTTGCACTTAAAGTGCACTTCTTTTCTTCTCCTCATTTGATCACATGCAACCCAAAACTTAGGGATTTACCTATGTTATCTTTCGTTTCCCCCCTAAACTTAGGTTTTAAGCCTACATTTCATTTTTAAGCAATTAGGGAGGATGTGTGACAAAATAGAGGTTCCAAAAAGGTCAAGGTGTTAACAAGGTGCCAAAGAACGGTCACAAGCTCAAAAGGGGTTCACTAGGATTTGATGTCGTGGAAAGTTATTTGGGTGAAGTGGCTATCAAAAAGGGCTTAGGTTCATCTTCCAAGCTCGATCACACCTAGAATTTTTCCTTGAATCACATTCGGGGCAAGTTCTAGACAACACTTATGCACAAGAATCAAGGTAAAGCCTCACCACACAAGGCATCATGCCACAAGACTTCTTTCATTAGTCTCACAATCAATTGGGGTAAATGATTTTTGACAAGCTATTCCGAGTTCATTACACACTCGTCTGTGAGTCAATCAAGCCAAAGCAAGAGTATGCAAGTCATGATAAGAAAATTCTTTTCCTCAAAAATTCATTTCCCTTCTTCTTTTTATTTTCAAAACAATTTACCACGAGAAATTTTTGGTGGGCCCATTTTGAGGCAAGCAACTACGGACTCAATTCTAAAATAAAACTTGGCATTTTCCCTTAAGAAAATCACCTCTCAATCTATCATAGAGAAACACCAACCCGGTTCGACACACAAAAATAAAAGAAAATAATTAAAACTCTTGCTCCTTGGAAAAGAACTGTGGTATTAAAAAAACCCTCAGAGTTTATTTCTAAACAACTATTAACAAGGCGATATCCGAATTTTGTGCTCATGATTTATTCAAAACAAGCCTCGGCGTAGGCCTTTAACGCTTTTGCAAAGCACGGGTAGCAAGACAATGGAGCATGTAAGACCAACCCGGCAACACAATCTCAATCAACAAAAATTAAGCCCGGTTAGGGCATAAATGAGCTCAAGCTAAAACAAAACATAAAACAAAACATAATAAACATCACAATCATCCAAATATGCCCGACAAGGGCTAAAATAAAATCTAACAGAATGTCAACAAGGCCCAACAAGGGCAATAAAATATCTCAAGCCCACTCACAGGAACCAACAAAAGTAAGTAAATCCACCCCCTCCCCATAAAAGGAGCATTGCCATCAATGCTCATAGTGCAATGGGTAATAAGGGGTGAAACTCTCTTGAGGACTAGGCGTCATCATCATTATTATCTGTAGCTGTCTCCTCATCTGAGGCTCTCTCACTTGGGCTAACACCACCCTTTCGGGAGTGCACAGAAAATGTGGAGGCATGGAGAACCCTCTTAAAATCTAGATCTTGATCATCCCCCAACTCTTGATCCTCATTGCCAGGCAACTCCTCATCCGCATAGGCTGCAAACAAGCTATCCAAGGGTCCGGGAATGGAATGAGGTAGAGGTAAGGTAGTCAGATCTGCTTCTACCATCGGAGCTTTATCTTTGGCTTTGTCAACATCTCTCTGGAGTATTGTGATTTCCACCTCTATGACATCAACCCTCTTACACAGTGTGTTCAAGCTATCCACCACCCTCTTAAATGCACTCTTGACAACCTTGTTTATCATACCTGGTAGCTTAGCATCTAGGTCGGCAAGCTTCTTCTCATGGCTATGCGTTTTGTTCACCATGTCTTGAAGGTTGCTTTTGGTCATCGAAGGGGATGGGGCATGTGTACGTGCCTCATAAGTAGCCCTGGAGGGGGATGAAGCATCTGCCCTAGCACCAAGCTCATCACTGTCAACCCCACTCGACTGCTCAACCCTTTGCTTTTTAAACCTGGGGGCATCCCTGTCTGTTTTTCTATCAAGGTCGATGGTCCTAATAGCATGAGTGAATTTGTCACAACTGAGGGTAGGGACATCGGCCTTGGCACAAAGCTTAGTAATCAGCACCGGGAAGGGGAAGGAGTCATTTTCTCGATGAGCTTTACTCCTTATCACCATAGTCATTATTTCCCCAAAGTTCACATGCTCCTCTATCATAATGGCCGCAATTAGAATGGCTCCCTCTTGGGTTATCTTCTGATCATTTTGGAAAAGCAAGAAACGGTTGTGAACAAGATCATACCAAATATGAGCCTCGAAGATCAGGGACCTCCTTGGAATATCTCCCCCCATAGTGGACCAAAGAGGGACATGTTGAGCAATGACTGGGGCTGTCTCCTGATATGGCTTTGAGTCAGCCATCAACTTGGCCATGAGGGTTGGTGCAGGGTCAATTGGGTGTACCCAATAGATAGCATTGATGGCAGCGGGGGTGATGCTAACTCTCTTGCCCCTGACTATGACTGAATCCAAGTTGGGAAATTTTTCCACAGCCCCTTTGTATCCTTTAGAGTCCTGTGTAGCATGATAAGCAGCAAAGAATTCTCGCATAATTTCCTCATAGTACCCACTGGTACATCCTGAAAGGGGTGCCATTCTCGTTCAACAAATTACCGGTGCATGTTAGGTAGATCATCTCCGACCTCTCCCAAGTTAAAACTTTTCTCCTTATTGAATCCTCTATCTTTGTCCCGCTTGTAGAAGGCTTTCATGCCCTCTACCCCAAAGCGGAGCCTTGCTTCTTCAACAGCAGATCTTTACCTAGGTTGGCTTTTTGTGGTTCGCATGTTTAAAGACATATTCTGTATACAAAGATTGTGAGCCAAAAACAAAAACAAAACCTAAAAAGAAGTTAGAAAACTAGAAAGGATGGATTGCAACGGATTAGAAAAACAAAGTAGGTGAATGTCGGCTTGTGCGGACCACATGCGAAATGCACTAGAAGGAGTGTGTGCCACATGTGCCATCGCACAAGCAAACAAAAACCTTTAGGGAATTTCAGTTGAGGTGCGAAGCTGGTGCGATTCGCACCATCAAAAGTGCGTGTCGCACCAGGTGTCGCCCCTCAGATCAGTGACCTGCTTTTTCTTTTCAACATGGTGCGATGCCTCATGCGACCCGCACATCAAGATATATGCATCTCATGCAAAGCGCACAATGGCACAATTGGAATTTTTGATTTCTTGGGTTCTTGTGAGTTCCGTATGTGACCCATAGAGCAAGATATGCATAGATACTGGGCACCCCGCAACAACCCAATCAACATTAAATAAGGGGGACAAGAGGTATCATGACCATAACTTCCGGGTACTCAGACTTCCCCGAATTTTTATTGTCATAATAGCAAGCAAGAAAGGAACTCAACGACTTCTTTTAAGATGGACGTTACCCCTTCTATCATTGGGAACATCAAGCCCTCACTTGCACAATGAATATCCATAATTTCTGCAACAATTAACCCTCTCCTCGCACAAGATCATATACCCCAAATATAATGCTAAACAATAATCATGGGTATACAATCAGCAAAATGCAGCCTCAAGAGTCAACTTTTAATCAAAATATCATGAAAAACGATGAGATCCCAGTTTTGGAAGTCATTTCAGAAAGGTCTTGGTATGCAGGTTAAGCTTAGCACAACTTTCCACCCACAGACAGATGGTCAAGCAGAGCGTACTATTTAGACGTTTGAGGATATGTTGAGAGCTTGTGTGATTGATTTCAAAGGTAATTAGGATGATCACTTACCTATTATCGAGTTTTCCTACAACAACAACTTCCATTCTAGCATCCAGATGGCTTATTATGAGGCACTTTATGGGCGGAGGTGTAGATCTCATATTGGTTGGTTTGAGGTAGGTGAGATAGATTTGATTGGTCCAGATTCAGTTCATGAGACTATGAAGAAGGTTTATATCATTAGGGAGAGGTTGAAGACCGCTCAGAGTCGATAGAAGTCATATGCAGATGTGAGAAGAAGAGAGTTGGAGTTTGAGGTTGATGATTGGGTATTTCTGAAGGTGTCACCTATGAATGGTGTGATGAGATTTGGTAAGAAAGGTAAATTTAGTCCCCTCTATGTAGGTCCTTATCATATTCTGAGGAGAGTTGGTAGTGTTGCTTATGAGTTGTAGTTGCCAACAAATTTAGAAGCGGTTCATTCGGTTTTCCATGTCTCCTTGTTGAAGAAGTATGTTGGTGACCCGACCTTGATTGTTCCTTTGGTAGATGTGAGTGTGAAGGATAGCCTTACTTATGAGGAAGTTCCCGTGGATATTCTCTATCATTAGATTTAGAGGTTGACAAACAAAGAAGTCACTTGGATGAAGGTCCTTTGGAGGAATCAGCTAGTTGAGGGAGCTAATTGGGAAGCCGAAGCAGCCATGAGAGCCAAGTACCCTCATCTCTTTCCTTCTAATTCAGTTTCATCTTGAGGTAATAGTTTCCTCCTTATTATGTCCCTCCGATTCTACTCCATGTATCTTTCTCATGATCCTAGCATGCATTCATGTTTTCTGAAGTTAGTTCAATCATGTTTTAAGTTGGAAAGCTCAGTTTTCATGTTTATCCTTGAGTTTCATGTTTTGTTGCTTGGTTGGGCTGTTTTCTCTCCAATTTTCCTTGCTTAGTATTCATTCAAGGATGAATGATCCCAAGAGGGAGATATTGTAACACCTCGGAATTTGATTCACCTTTTAAACTTAGAAACTCCAAAAAAAAATTGAAACTTCCAAGAATCATGAGTCAAGTCCACGAGCCATGGATAGAATCACGAGTCATGTAATCAGTCCTGTAGATCATCCTTAGGTTTGAAAACCACGAGTCAGGTTCACAGTCCATGGATAGTTCCACGAGTCATGGAGCCAATGACTCGTGGAACTCAGACTGAGGGTTACCAATTTTCCCAGGAACCACGAGTTGGCTCCACGAATCGTAGAAGCTTCTACGGGTTGTCCTGTTGAGCCATAGAAACTCATCCGCAGCCTAACTTTTGGCTCAGAAATCACGACTCCAATCCATGAATCGTGGCTACTTCTATGGTCTGTGGAAAGGACTCGTGGAACCTGAAACCGAGGTTTTTAACAGCTTTTCTCTAATTAAATCTCGGAGGTATTTTTATAACTATCCATCCTTTTAACTCTTAAATTAGGTCATTTTGGATAATTCTAGAAGGATTTTAACTTCACTTAGCCTAAGTTCTTTCCCTTAAGCTCTCATTCAATCCAAAAGAGGAAAAAGTCTCCTTCTCTCAAGCTCCAAGCTCTATAGCAACGGATTCAATTCCAAGCCTATATTCTTCTTATTCCTAGTTGGGATAGATTCAAATCAGGAATGTGGTCATTCAATAAGGAATTTCTTTCTTCTTTATGCCCAAAACCCTATAATTTTACCTTGAATTATAAATTTGTGAAATTAGGGTTCTTGCCCAAATTGGAGAAAATTTATGGGTTCAGTTTTAAAGTATTAATTTATGATTTTCCTTATTTACCCATGATTTATTGGAGATATCTTAAGTGTTTTCAAAAGCCCATGCATGAAGAGTGAATTCTAGTATTCTTTTATTAAATTGCATATTTTCAAGTAAAGATTTGGCATGTTTACATAACATGACCTCTAGTATGATAACATTGCATGCCTAATTCTTCAAGTTATGAATTTAGAAAGAAGAGTGTATTTTGAATTATGGTTATACTAAGCTTTAATACTTATGATTTTGTATCGCATGACATCAAATATGTCTTTATGCTTTCAAATAGATTTGACATCAGATATGTCATCAGTTATGATTAGTTTTGACATAAGATATGCCCCAATATTATATGAGCTATATGTGTGTTTTTGAGAGTAGTATTTAGAACCGAGTTGGACGGAGTGAGAGTACCCTTAGTACCCCCATAGGTTCATAAGTCCCCTCTGTTGGGCATTAGAATTATTGATCACGCCATAGTTATGCCTTTATACCCATGCAAGGTATACTGAATCCTCTCGATGGGGCGGATACATCGGATTCCATGAAGCTCACATGATCTATGTCGGTTAGAGAACCTCCCACAGAAACAGTTTCAGCTTTCCAAATGTATTTGACTCTTGCTCAGATTTTAGACTTACTACTTATGAGTATATTTTTAACTTATGATATTATATTGAGTCATTTACATTACAGTTTTACCGTTATAGCATGATATCAGTTTTATAGCATATCCAGCATGTTTACTTTAGATTTTGTATATCTCACATATTTAGTACATCCTATAGTACTGACGCATATCTTGCACTGCATCCTCTTGATGATGCAGATTTAAGTTTCCTTCCTCATAAACATGGCTAGAGATCGCAAGTCATTCAGCTAGTGTTGGTGATTCCTCATCTCCCGAAGACCGATTCTTGAGTTTAGCTTGTTATAGTCCTTTCAGTATTTTGATTTAGTTGGGGTCTTGTCCCAACAACTCCTTATGTCATATGTAGAGGCTTTTCAGACATAGGCAGTGTTCGAGCCTCTCTTTTGAATTATTTTCCATCTTGACTTTATCATTTATGGATTGGGTTGCCTAGATTTCTATTGATTCTTTTGCTATGTTTTCTTATGATTATCTGAGTTGTACTATTACCAAGGGTTAACTTGGGGCACTTGTGATCCCGAGTCCCATGTTACGCCTAGGGGATAGCTTCGGGGCGTGGCATGATGTGATTTTCATTTACCGCATGTGCATGATTGTTATGTCACATTAACAATATGCACATTACCTCTACGACCTGCATGCCTTTGGTCTTGATGTTAAATAATTGATCCCTCACATTATAATTTTGGTGAGTATGTCCAGTAGCCTTTATCCTGTTTTTATTAAATCTTTTGTAAGGTTTTGGCATCCAATATTGATTCTCCGCTGCTAATCGTCTAGTACTAACAAATCTGCTAACAAAATATTGAACAACCTGACTGTATGTGAGCTGCACCATTGCAGTTATAGGAAGTCCCCTGGCAGACTTTAATAAGCCATTGAATGACTTTGAGATATTCGTTGTGACCATGCCCCATCTCCTACCATCATACTTGTGTAGGGTTCATTTTTCGAGCTCGTACTGCTTCAATCAATTGTAAGATGCCTTATTGACACCCTTGATCATTTTCATTATTTTAAGAAACTTCTTCTCTTGACAATGTGTTGCAGCTTCCGAAATAAGATTGTTCAAGAGTAAAGATTTGAATTTATGTTGAAAATTAGATTTTAAATGCCTTACACAGAAGCGGTGGTAGGCAAATGGAGCTTGCCAATTAGCTTTGTTCTGCACGTTGTGAAGTATGCCATGATGTCTATCAGATATCAATGTTATACCTTCACGCCTCTTCACAATATGCTGGTTGAAATGATGCAAAAACATGCCCCATGTCACAATACTTTCATTAGCAGCAATTGCAAAAGCGAAGAGAAATATTGCTCCATTAGCGTCCGTTTTGACAGCAATCAAAAACTTGATATCATAGTTTCCATAGACATGAGTTCCGTCTATTGATACCACTGACCGACAATAAGAAAAACCATCAATACATGGCTTAAACATCCAGAAGACATAGTTGAAAAAGTTTTCATCAACATCATCATGTCGTTCAAACCTCCATTCAACAATTGTGCCGGGATTGAAGTGTTGAAGTGAAGCTATGTACCTTGGCAACGATCGAAATGAGCCCTATCAAGTTTCATAGATATTTTCAAAAGCACGCTTCTGTCCAAGATAAGCCTTTCTCTTGCTTATTATTTTGTTGAATGCTTTCATAATGGAATTTTGATAACCTTTGATCGAAAACCTGAAAAATTTTAACATTAAATTCATCAAAACAAATAACGTATTGATTTCTTTAGAAATTTAAATGATCTCAAAAATAAAATAATACCTTGGATTTATTTCAAGATCCTGAACTAAAACACCTGCAATCATGTATACATTCAAATTAAAATGACCTTGAGGGTATGTATCCATATTACAAGTGTGAACCCCATAATATTTTTCTATGATCCGCAAGTTAGTTTTTCTGTCCAGCCTACCACGAAGCATTCATTGACAACCTTAATTTGCACGTCTGCATTTAACTCATCAATTTTTTTGAGGACTCGCAAATAGAGAACTCTGTTGCTTTTTTAAAATGCCAAAGTTTAACATCCGTTTGCAATATTTTTTTGGATGTAAAAGTCATCCCAGAACCAAGATAAAACTCATCTTCTAGAAAATTATTGGGTTCCTGCCACCTATTTCGTCGAGACTTATCATCATCAACCGTATAGACATATACATCTGGTCCCTCCGAAAGATCATCAAGAAATGAAATTACATGAGAATGATTTTGAATCCGAGAGAATGTTGGTGACATTGATATTGACTGGTGAGGCAATATTTGTGGAATCACTTCTTATTGATATAATGGACTATGCGACCTATCAGACAATATGACATCATCATCACTTTAAAATGATGAAAATGGAACTTCATCACCCGAATCTTGGGTATTATTAGGCACTTCATCACCGTCGTTGTCACCATCTTTATCACTCACAGATATTTCGCTATAATTTGGCTAGTCAGCATCATCATTGACATCTTCTGAAATCACAGTCACATTTTTCCTAATATTTTCCCTATAATAACAAAAAAATAAAATATATTTAATTTATATTTTAAATAAAAAAATAATATCTAAATGATGTGCCTACCGATAATAGTTAGCAACACAAAAACTCGAGAAGGCAGGAACATTTGAAGATGTTCCATTATGATCCGTCCATCCAAAATTAGAACATTGATCAAAACTATGTTGAGATAAACTCCTAAAAAATAAAAAAAAAATATAAATTCACATATAATTGTTAAAATTGTACGAAGTATATTTAATAATTATTATTAATAATAACAGTGATATTAATAGTAATAATAATAATAATAATAACCAAAAGGGCAGGATCGGAGATCGGGCGGTAATCCGCCATAATCTATGATCTAGCAAATCAGCATCCTTATACAAGCGCACAAACGCAGGCATAAGAACTGAAATCTTCGAGAATTTTCATGCAATTTCTTAAGACTGTATGGAAGCTTTTACCTGAGCAAGGGGCCTGTCAGGATCACCGTACATACTCTTACTATACTCTTGTCCAACGGTTCTAACCCATAGCGGTTCTAACCGGACCAAGAGCGCCCTTTTAACACATATCTCGGGCTAAAGAGGTCATGGCTAGCTAGAGGCTTGCCAGACAGAGATAATAAGAGATGTTCTAGATCCGACTGTGCCACCATCTCGGAACCAAGTCAAGAAACTTCATGAAAATTCCGTTCTATTTAAGTAAAGCTTAGATCCGTTCATGGTCTATATAGGAGAGACGTTTATATACAAGACATAGATATAGAAGATGTTTAGCCGGACATAGTCCTGGCTAGGAGAAGAGTACTGTAAGTATAAATTAAAAGAAAAAGTAGCTACCTTGAAGGACGGCCAAGATCCAAAGATGTTAGCAAAACTGATCCAAAAATTTTATTTTTGATCGGAACAGTGGCTAAAGCTTTCTGTTTTCTCTTTACAAAAATTTAGAAAGAAAAGAAGAGAGAAATGTAAAAATTTCTGTGTGTCCTCCTATCTAACAAAGTGAGGACTTATATAGAAAAGGAAAAAAAAAACATAACGAATCTTTGTACAGTACAATGGGGTCCCATATGGGTCCCTAAACAGTGAATTTACTGTTTAAACAGTTTATATACTGTTGATGTGACCGACGGCTATCTGACGGCCATCTTCTCAGTCAATGTTATTCATTTTTTCTTTGCCACGTCTTCTATTCTCCATGGCTTTGAGTGATTGAAGCAAATCTTCTGCTTCATGTATTTCTTCCGTAGATAACATAATATCTTCCGGTCGTTGGGCTTCTTCGCCTGAGGTCTCACTTCTCATAGAAGTGTCTGACTTATCAATAATATCGATGCCTTGAAGCAAAGTCTTCTTCATCTTCTCCAGATATTCATTGACCATTGCTTCCTTATCTCCTTCTTGGGTGGAGATTCTTCTGGCAATATGCCTGATGGATGGGTTATCAACACCAATTTCCTTATCTGGAAGTTCTTTGTATGTCTTGATCGTGTTGACAATACTATCAACAAGCTCTTGTCCATTTATTTGCTTTGTCCTGGGATCCTTTTTTAATAGTTTTTCCCAGAAATTATTATAGTAAACACGGTATAAGCAAGGAACATCCTCCTCTGTAAACCCTATTTCCGGCATCCATTTATGGATCCAAGGTATAGAGAATTCTATAAAAAAGTACATCTGATCAATTTTTTCTAACCAGCATATATGATCCTGGTGATATAAATCTTGGAGAAAAGGAGACACCTTTTTCCATTCTTTGTATAACTCTAAGAATTTTTCAGGTAATATCTGAATAGTAGGGCCGTGGTATGACCACCAGTTAATAAACCAATTCGGAATAGGTTCAGAAAAAACCTTAGAACAGATTTTTATAAACCAAGTATGTTTATTTTTATCATTATTGTAAAACAGAGTTTTACTGAATGCTTGGATATAATCCCAATAGGTGAAGTTCATTGGTACACCTTTAACAACAACCTGTCTTTCTTTCATTGTGGATAGTCCCCACTCTTCAACAGATATAATCTGTTTGATAATTATTTTAGAGAAGTTATAAACATTCTCCTCTGGGGTATAACCCGTAGGACAAAAGTGCTGAATTTCTGCACTACCCATGCTTGTCAAAATGGTTTCATAATAGGATCGAGTTTTATAAGACTCGCCCGGGAAATATAATCCCTTCACTAAATACCTTTGGAATATTTTCCAAGGTTCTGATTTTCGTTGTATATCAACATTTTCCAAGAAAAATATAATCTCTCTTTTTCTGACCTGTTCATAAGATATGATAGGATCAGTTTCTCCTTTCATGATCGAGGCAAAAGTATCTTTCTGCCTTTGTGCATGCAAATACGCCTGCGCATGTTCATATAATGGACTATCTTTTGGAATAGATTCCAAATTTATAACTTGCTCAGGAGTAATAGATGAGCTAGATGATGCACCTTCATCTGTAATCTTTTTATTAATAAGGCTCTTATTACCCATTTGTATAACTGGGTTTCTGTATGATGATCCTTGTATAACAGGATAATTTGATCGGTATGTCGATCCTTGAGAACTGGATTGAGAGGATCTTCCTGGGGCTGATCTTCCCCTTCCTCTTCCTCGAACATGCCGCCATGGCGGATCCATCCTGTAGAGAAATAGATTAGTCATTCAGAAAAATAATCTGTAAAATCTTCTCTTACTACTTCTGAGTAGTCGTGAATAGAGAAATCCTCATCTTCTCTAATCAAAATATCTTCAATCATTTTATTAATAATGATCTTTTTAAGATCTTCTGGTAATATAATTACCCTTAACAGAATTAAAAGAGTTTCTTCAGATAGAAAGGCTAAATAATGCATTATTGAATGTATTCTCTGGATAAGAAATCTGGAAGAGAATTATCAATTCCCTTTTTATAATGAATGTTAAAATCAAATGGGGCTAATTGAGCCTGCCATCTAGCAAATATAAGCTTAGATGCGTCATGCTTAAAATCTTTGTCAAACATGTATTTGACCGATTGAGCATCAGTTTTTATTAAAAACTTCTGATTATATAAATCATCCTGAAATTTAAGAACACATTTAACAATAGTAAGCATTTCATGGGCCACAGTTGCATATTTTTTCTGGGCCTCAGTCCATTTTCCTGAATGAAATCTAATAAGATATTTATTTTTATCACTGGGGTTAATCTACTTAAGAATCCCCCCATAACCAATATTTGAAGCATCTGTTTCAACAACTTTTTGCCAAGCAGGGTTAGCAAGAGTTAGACAAGGTAAAGATTGAACACGCAATTTGATGTTTTTTACCAAAGTAGTGTGACTATTAGTCCATGGAGATTTATGATCCTTTTTTAGCCTGTCATATAACGGGGCTAAATCTCGAGAAAGATTCTTGTAAAAGGGAGAAATATAATTTAAACTGCCCAAGAATCTCTGCAATTGAGTTCTATCAGTAATAATATCCGGAAACTTTGATGCAAAGTCTATAGCCCTCTGTATAGGAGTGACTTTTCCTTGACTAATGAGATGTCCAAGAAAACGAACTTCAGTTTGAAATAAACTCATTTTTGGTTTTGATATAACTAAACCATTTTGTATCACAATTTTCTTGAAAATATCAAGGTGTTTAATATGCGTTTCAAGAGTTTTAGAAAACACCAAAATATCATCAATATAAACAATGATAAAATCCATATATGGATTGAAGATGTCATTCATAATTTTTTGAAATTCAGATGGGGCATTTTTTAATCCGAATGGCATAACATTCCATTCATATTGCCCGAAAGGAACATTGAAAGCAGTTCTATAAGAATGCTCTTTAAATATCTGAATCTGCCAATAACCTGATTTTAAATCAAATTTTGAAAATATATTAGCATCATATAATCTAGCTAATAAATCGCGTTTGTTGGGAATAGGATACCTTACCCATTTCAAATATTTGTTCAAAGGTTTGTAATTAATTACCAACCTGGGAACTCCTCGTTCCTTTTCTGCAGCATTATTAACATAAAACGCTGTGCAAGACCAAGGAGATTTTGAAGGCTTTATTAAACCTTTTTGCAATAATGTATCAATTTCCCGTTTGCAGAATTCTACTAACTCAGAATTCATTTGACAGGGACGAGACTTGGTCGGAATATTATCCTCTGAAAAATCCTCCTCATACGGAAGAGTAACAATATGCTTTTTTCGATTCCAAAAAGCACTGGGATGATCGGCGCAAATATCAATGGCGATCTGTTCAGAAATCATTTTTATTTTTTCCTGTATTTTAGCAGATTTGAGAGACTCAAATATATTCATGCTAAACAGTTCGTATTGTAAAGAATCAACATGTTTTTGCTTTAATTTAATCAAAGCGTCTATTTCACGAGTTACAGGCTCCGTGATAAAAGTATAACTGATTTTATTATCTTCATATGAAGCAGAAAACCCTTTTGAATCTATATGAGTAAAAGGATAAATTGCATTTATAAAAGGTGTTCCAAGTATAATTGGAGGATGCAACTGATTTTTTACCAGAAAAAAGAAATGAGGAATGCAAACCTTATTCTGGCAAATTTTTGTATTAGATAATTTATACTTAATATCTAACGCATGCCCTGAAGCGGATTTAACCATATGCGTAGTTTTTTGAAAATATTTTGAAGGAACAAGACCTTCTTGAATGCAGCTTACATCTGCACCGCTGTCAATCATAGCAATATTAGTAATAGAGAAACTATTATCAATTAAAATGGTGCATTTAACATACCATTTGTGAGCAGTAACCACCTGCATCATTCCTAAAAACATATTATTTTCAGGATCATTAATGTTAGGTTCTTCAGTACAAACCTCTTTACCTTTCGAAGAGCTGGCAATGGGACTGACATGCTCATAATTTTTCTCAATCTGAGAAATCCTTGTATCATGAATGGCCTGATTTCGCTTAAGAAATATGATTTCTTTTTTTAGATTTTCAACTTCTTCTTTTAAATCATTAAAAGAAGCATCCTTTTCAACAAAAGAATTTTTTATCATTAAACGACTTTCAACCTCCTTTAAAGAATAAGGGGCCTGATAGTCAAAATCATTTTTAATCTTTTCCACAACTGGTTTTGAAGAACTAGCATCTTTAACCGTGGCAAGATTAATAATTTTTTCACGAAGATTATTATCAGTAACTTCTTTTAACAGTTCTATGATATTATCAGATGAGAACATATTAATACTAGAATCTTGAAATTGTGACTGAAGTTTGTAGATATCATCTACTTCAGTTTCACAAGTACAGGTATTACCTAGGCAATTGGTGCAATTAACCTGTTCATCATGATCAGAAAAATCAATAAGATCAATATTTGATTCAGTATCAGAATATGATTCATAATCTTCATCCGATCCAGAGGTGTATAATAAACTATAAACCTTTTCATGCATGGCTGGATCAAGTTCTAAAGCTTTAAGCTTATTCAACTTGCAATTTGGAGCAATATGCCCTCGCTTACCGCATTTGTAGCACTTGATTTTAGAAAGATCCCTTCCTGATCGATCTTTAGTAAATCTATTAGATTTTCGAGAGCTTCTTTTAGCGTCTCTTTCTTCTCTAGACATTCGTCTAGATCTTCGTCTTCGTCTCCTATTGGAATCTTCAGTCCTAGGAGAGTGATAATACTCTTTTTTACTTGTAGGTTCAGGTAACCCGAACTGAGTACAAAAATCTCCAAGCTGAGATCTTTCCTTATGCTTATTCCTTTTAAGCTCTTGTGACATACGAAGCTCATTACAAAGATTTAATCCTTCTTGAGTGCAAACTCCTATTAGTTTACCATAAGTGTATTCCTGATAAGGAATTTCAATATGGTCTCCTCTTAGGACCTTACGAACCCTTTCAGCGAATAAAGAAGGAAGGCCGTCTATAAACTTAGCTTTCCAAAATCCAAATTTATTTTCGGGTAATTCCATAACCCGACTTAGAAACGTATCTTTGTACCATCTCCATTTGGTCAATGTAGGACATTTTAGACCATTGAGTAAAGTACGAATTGTTTCATAAGAAGAGGTAAATCTACCATTAAAATGTTCTAAGATAGTGACTACCAGAGTATAAACAGCGTCTTCTCTATCTCTTTCTAATTTAAAACCTAAGTTATCAACTCCTTCATCAACTGCAATAGCATTAATGATAGTGGCTTTATCCTCTGTACTTAAGTAATTATCCCACCAGCCTCTCAGCTGTCCTGTGAAACCTGCAACAATCATTTTGCAAATAGTTCTATCACTATTTTTGGTGCTTTTGCAAATGGTTGAATACATAAGCATCCTATGCACCAGAATGGTTAACTGCCTATCACTTAATCCATCGAGGTTCCATTCGTAAATTTCAGAACCACTGTAAGACGTATTAGTCTGGTTCCAATCTCGTTCCTCTATCAAAACATCTTGAGGAGTTGGACGAGGGTAATAGAATGTATTCATGGCTAGTTTAGCATACCCAGAATTTTTTCGAGGATATCCTTTGAGTTTATTAAACTCCGAAGAAACATGATTTTTAAAATCATTTGTTTGTTCTATCTTTTCTGAAAACTCATGCGATAAATCTATTGGTTTAATTTTTAAACCTGAAAACTTTTTATCAAGAAGTTCTTCTAACTCATTCATAGATTTAATCTTAAAATCATTGATTTCAGGGGGTCTTTGAATAAAAGCAGGAACCAATTCTGCTCTACTAGTTGAAGCAATATTGGTTTTAGCTATATCAGCCTTTATATCTTTTACCAAAGTAGTCATCTTTTCAAGTTTTTCATCTAGAGAACCAATATGTTCTCCCAAAACTTTTACATATAAACTTAAATAATTATTTTGAGAAATAATCTTATTAATTTCAGAAATACTTATAGAAGCTATTTCTTCCTCAACGAGTTTTTGAAATGCATGGAAAGTAATACCCGTATTATTAGGTAAAATAAAAGCAGATTGGGGAGGATAAACCTGTGTAAGAATCTTACCGTCTACCTCACGATAATTTCTTTCAATAACCTTGATATATAAAGGTAAATAAGTGGTCATAAACCATGGAACAAAATGCATTATTTCATTATGCAAAGCACAAGTTTCGTAAAACTCTTGAGAGATATTGTTCATATCCTCTTTATCGTAAGAATTAAAAAACCAAGTTTTAAACTTGTTCCATTTTTTATCAAAAAATTCATTTTGAATTTGTTTCCTTGCCAGGGAACCTGGGCTAAAATCAATTTGGTGTGGAATCATTAACACTTATTAATATCAAACTCCATTTCAGAGGGAGTAGGAAAGTCCTTATCAGAACTATCATCATGCATATTATCAGCCTGCACAATATTAGAACCTGGGCTAATCTTAACCTTTTCAATAACAGCGTTATTATCAGATTCTATCGTATGAAGAGAAGCAGCCCTATTTCTTGCTGGACCATAAATAGGGTCGATAGGTGAAATATGCTGAATATTAGTCATAGATCTATGACCAAGAGATCTTCTGTTATAAACAGTACTTACCGGAGGCATGAGTCTATGCGTAGACAAAGACTGCCTATGAGGAGCATAGCTACCTTCTGTAAATTGAATACAGACCCTACCATCGGGATCTTGCGAAACATGAGAATACTCAGAATTCGTAACTGTATCAGTTAATTGATTTGGAGATATAACCGAATCAAGAGTCCAAGTTACTGGAAAATTAATTTCTTCCCATTTAATAGGTCTCCTAGTAGTGACCTTGGATCTGGCGAAATTAGTCTCCACCAAAATAGTTTGATCGGAAGTGTCGTATAACTTACACTTCGGATTCAGAGTAGATAACAATTTAAAATAAATTCTATAAGAAAGACTAATAAGTTCTGAACCTGGCATATAGTTATAACCATTGGTCTTAACATTTAATGTCAAAGCATCCAGAATATTAACATCAGATAACGATAATTGCAAATTTGGTTGCGTATTGAAATAAACCGGACCATAGGCCACAGTGGATTCAATTGAACCCATAAGAGACTGTCTAAAATTTAAATTTCTAGCATCTCTGAGAGCTGCCAAAAAGGTCTCTGGTAACCCTTTAAGGGTAAGAGGTTTAAAAGCAATTTGAACCATGCCAATATGCAAATAGTTATACTGATTCTTATAAAGATTAACATCATGTTTATTTAATAAACGAATAGTCTGTTCAGAAGAATTCAAAGCTAAAGATTGCTCTGTTGTTTTAATCAACTGTTTTGTAGAAAGTTTATCAAACCAACCATAATCATAATCTAATTGTTAATAAGTTATATGTTCAAGATATTTTTAATGTAAGAGTTCATTTTCTGTATTTAAAATTTTATTTTATTAACTTTTACTGCAAATATAACATTCATGAATACTCAATTCCTCAATTATAACATTTTTATAGAATTTATTAATATTTTTAAAGGAGATATTTTACTTAAGAAGAAGTTTTTTTCATTCATATTAAGCCAAAAATAACAAAAATATTAAGAATTAATTAATAACTTGAAAAATAAAGTGAGTAATCTACAATAATTAATTAAGTTTGATTTAATTAATTTTAAAGTAAAAAATATTATATTGTCAACATACATAAAATAGACCCAAAAAATACTTATTCTTTTTACCAAAATTTGATTCGGCAACTTCAAAACTAAATCAAATATACATAGTTTAACTATTTGAATTAATATGTTTGAAATGAAATAAATTACAAACTTGATTCTCTATTTAAATGATGAGTATTTTAAAATTTAGTGAACACTTCTAGTTTATTTTAATTGCAAGTATTTCATCGTATATATTTTATTTTTAATGTTACTTTTTACACTATTTTAAAAAAAGAATTTAATTAAATTATTCTTATTTTATTCTTTGATCTCAATTTAATATATTATTAGTTTTAAAGGGTGTTTGGATTGACTTTTTTAAAATAGCTTATAATCTAAAAGCAAAAAAAAATATAAAATGAGAATACCCAACTTTTAGATTTTAGCTTATATTTGTACTATTTAGCCTAAAAATAGGTATTTAAAAGAACTTTTTTTCTTTCCAAACACCTCAAAAAGTAATTTAAAAAGCTTAAAAGTCAAAACAACTTAAAATAAGTCAATTCAAATACCCTCTTAATGCACTAATTTCATTCCATTATATATTAGAGCCAAAATAAAGGAGAAAGTAATTAATTATATTTTAAATTTAAAAAAAATAACTTTTTTATGATGAATATAATAATTGTTAAAATTGTACGAAGTATATTTAATAATTATTATTAATAATAACAGTGATATTAATAGTAATAATAATAATAATAATAATAATAATAAAGCTTAATAATAATAACAATAATAATAAAAATAATAATAACAATAATAATAATAATAATAATAATAATAATAATAATAATAATAATATTAGCAAAATTACTAAGGTTACTAGGAGGGAATACAACCTGGATAGATTACATTTCCCTTCCTTCAGGGAGAAATACAACTATAAAGCCATTCAAAGAACAAGAGAGCTGGACAAATTTTTTACCTTTGATGTTCCCTAGTGGTCATTATGTATATAAGGATGGTATCACCTTTTTTGAGAACTTAACTTGAAATCCTACTTTGCACTTGTAAGAATGGAACCTGTTTTGTTCAAGTAGCTGCGGACTGTTTCTCCAACAGTCCTTTTGTACTTTAAAGTTCAATCAATAAAGTACAATTTTAACTTTAAATTTTTTTTAAGATTAATAATAGTACTCATTACCAGTCACTTTCATTAATAGCTTGATTCAAATCAGGTCTTAACGAGTCCATTGACATGTTACTCGTAAGAATATTTTCGTAGACATTTAAGTCAGAAAAATCAGTAGACTGAGTTATGAAAACTTCAGTCTGTGCAAATATTTCATCATGTGAAGGAGAACGTTGAGGACGAGTCCTAGGCTGAGGAGTCCTAGGCTCCTTTCTTAACATATATATGAAGCATAGTGATCTTGATGTGATCACTATATTTATTTGGAGAATTCAAAAAGTTTGTCAAAGACTCATCATTATTAATAATATACTCGTAATACATTGATGTCCTGTGTGGTGTAAAAAACTTTGGGTATTGTCCGATTACACGTAATTTGTAATCTTCCTTACGAACATCCATCTTCTTATATAGTCTAGAAATAAAACTTTTGTAGCCAAGATCATAAGGTAACCTAACATTACTCTGGGGCGGGCAACTATAATGTATAGTATCAACCTCATGAATAATTTCGATTCGCCATCCCAATATAAGGGAACCCTAATATTATCTTTAGTAGACATTTTTATGAAAAGAATTTGAAGAAAACTATAAAGGGAAATTGTCACACCCCGAGGTTACCCCCTAGACATAACATGGGACTTGGAACCACAAGAATCTCAAGTTAACCCTTGGTCATAGCATTCTCAAGCATGTAAAGGAAAATAGAATGGAAGCATCATAAAGAAATCCAAAACAGGGAGACATATCATAAATAGAGAGTCGAATAGGAAATACAACTCGAAGATCACCTCATAACATCTATGTCTGAAAGCCTCTAAAACTAGCATAAGGAGTTGATGGGACAATACCCCAACTAACTCAACAATCTGAAAAGAAAGGAGACATAGAAAAGCTAGAATAAAGTCTAGTCCTTGCACTATGAGGACTCACCAAAGCTGGGCGTGAGTGGCCGGGAACTCTAGCCACAAAGCTATGAAGGGACACCTGAATCTGCATCATCAAAGGATGAAGCGCAATATGCGTTAGTACTATGGAATATACTAAGTATGTGAGCAATGCATAAATAGAGTGAAACATGCTTTAAAACGTATTTAGGTAAATCCATGCATAGTAAAGTTCATGAGAAGATTCATAGTGGAAATCAAATCATAAGGCAAAAGCCAACTTCAAGATGATGTTTCATAAGAAAGTTCATAAAGCTTAGAAAACTTGAAAACATAACATACAAGAGTTTCTTATAACCGACCACGTGAGCTACATGGAATCTAACTATATAACCCAAGTTAGCAAAGCTGACTTTGAACCATGCCAAGAAACAAGTAACCATACCCAACTATATAATCC
Organism: Jaltomata sinuosa; assembly: GCA_003996215.1. NCBI lineage: Eukaryota > Viridiplantae > Streptophyta > Magnoliopsida > Solanales > Solanaceae > Jaltomata > Jaltomata sinuosa. The sequence continues at coordinate 239,830 of QJPP01003234.1, read as the reverse complement.
TAGTTGGCAAAACTTTCCTATACCCCGCTAAGGCAAGGACACCATACATAAAGACGTGGATCCACTCTTATAAGCCTTTAAGGCACATATCATATCATATCATGACCTACGCTGGCAACGTAGTTTATAGGACTAAGGGTACTCTCACCCATCCTCCCGGTGCTAAATACTACTCCCAAAATATGCACGTGTAGCTCATAATCATAAAGGCATACTCTCATGCCAAATCTTATTCATAAGGGCATACTCTCATGCCAAATCTTATACATAAAGCATGAAAACACATCGGGTATCATGCAACTTTCATATCTTAGTTCATAAATCTTAGCATAGCCATAATTCAAAAATATGCTTTTCTTTCTAAATTCATACTTGAAGAATTAGGCATACAATTTTATAAATTCATAAAGGCCATGATATCTAATCATGCCAAGTTTCTCTTGAAAAGATGCAATTTCATAATTTCATGCTATAAATCAACTTTCATGCTTGGGCTTTTAAAACCATTAAGAGAATCATACTTAAATCATGAGTAATCAAGAGGAAATCATAAATTTAAACATAGAAACTGATTTCATAAACTTTCCCCAATTTTAGATCAAAACACTAGTATCATGAGCTCATAGATCAAAATAAGAATTGGCCTTAAAATCATGAATAAGAAACCACTCATAAAAACTCATGCAAAATCATGCAATTTAGAGTTAGAATCAATAGAAAAATCATGAGGAAACAATTCTAGAAGGACCCATAAGAATTGAGTAAGAACCCTAGTTTAGAAATCCATAAGTTCAATTTAGAAGATTGGGGTTTTGGGCATAAGGGTGAAGGAATCCCTTATTGAATACCCACATACCTTAGGTGAAGATAACCCACTTCAATGGAAAAGACTTAGGAGACTTAACTTGGAGCTTGGAGACTTTGAGTGGATCCCTTGCTATGGAGCTTGAAACCCTATCTTGAAGCCTGAGAGGATGAAACTCTTTTTTTTTCTCTCTTGAAACTTGTTTGGAAGAATGAGATATAACTTATGCCAAGTGGGAATAAAAACCCTTCTAAATAGGCTTAAAATGACCTAGTATAGGAGTTAAAAGAGTGAAGATTATAAAAATACCCCTGGACTTAAGCTTGGAAAAACTGATGAAATGACTCGGCTTCAGGGAATACGGGTCAGTGTACATATCGTCAAAGTGAATGACGGACCATCATTTAATCCTTGATTTTAGAAATCACTTTTGAGAGTCTACAGGAACTCCATTCCACGAGTTATATGATGGTCTCATTTAAAATGATGACCCATCAAGTCACTCCTGGAATCTAGGAAAGAAAAGCCAATTTTTGACAAACCACGGGTCAATCTACGGACCGTGGTTTTGATCTACGGGCCGTCAACCAACCAGTGATTTTAAGAATGAAAATTTTAGTGTTTATTTCAGCAATCACGGTTCAAAGTACAGACCTGTCGTTCAAAGTATGGACCCGTCGTTCAAACTACGGACTCGTCGTTCAAAGTACGGACCCGTCATCCGATCCGTCATCACTGAAAACACTGCAGTAAACTGTCCATAACCTTTTACTCCGGACTCGGATTAATAAGAGGTTGGTGGAGTTGGAAAGATAATTTGAATACCTTTAATTTGGTGGGTACTAGGCCACCTAACTCTTTTATATTTTAGGATAAATGATCGTTTGAAATTGACTATAGTTTTGTCTTATAAGAAAACTCATTTGGTTGAGGTGCTTTCAACTTATCTAGGTTATAGGAGTTTCTTATGAATATGATTCGCATCCAAAGCACTCACCACACTAGGAAAATGATCATTAGACTCATGGAAAAAGGTTTGGGTATTAGCTTAGGATTTTTGGGGTGTTACAATATCCCCCCTTTGGGATCATTCATCCTCGAATGAAGACTAAGCAAGGGAAACTCGAGATATAACATCCCAACCAAACATCAAAACATGAAAACCGAAGAATCAACATGAAACTGGACTTTTCAACTTAAAACATGGCTGAATCAACTTCGGAAATATGAATACATGCTAGGATCATGAGAGAAATTGCTGAAATAGAATCAGAGGGACATACTAAGGGTGGAATTACTTCCTCAAGCTGAAACTGTACCGAAAAGAAAAGGATGAGGGTACTTGGCCTTCATGGATGATTCTGCTTCCCAAGTGTTCCTTCAACTGAGTTCTAAAAGCTGAAGTACTATCGTGGTAATCGACTTCTGATTGAAATAAAAACTGAGCTGGTTTCATGAGACACGTATGCATGCTGGGAACGTAAGATCAGCTAATGGGACAAGAATTGGATACCCAACATGATAGTTTGTCTTAGATGAGAATAGAAACTCAGCTAAAACTCATAAAATACAAACATACTCTAGAACTCACAGTTAACGGAAAGGGATACCAAACTGAGAGAGTTAGATATACGGAGAAACTATTCTTTTTTGAATACCACTCCTACCATTTGCAACTAACAACCTCAACAGTGCACATAAAAGTACTAAGGTCTGAGTCTAACTACTCGATTCTCCATGTTCAAACCTATCTCGACCAGATCTCTTTCATTTAGAATGTCTTCTAAGAATAGTATTCCCTCTTATCACAACAACCAACTAACCTAGGGCTCCCAACCAAAGGGTCACTAGTTGCGCAAAACAATTATTCACATGTATCCCATCACGATATTCAAGCTTATAACTATGGTCACCTTATGGTTTCATAGCTTACCCTATTTAAGACTTCTCTCCTCTTTCCTACCATAACAAGGAATCGAAAATTCAAGAACTTCTACAGAGGGACATACTAAACTTCCTCATCTAACTATTTTGCATGAATAATCCGTACCTCATAATTCACCCAAACCTAGAAGTCAAGGTGGAACAAGTACACTAACAAGGAAAAAGAATCTGCTACCTCCCAGCTAGGCTACTACAAGGCCTTCTCCCCTAACACTTATAACATCATAAACCAGAACCATTGAAAGAAAAGAGCAGGAGCAGGAGCGTCACGAATGAAGGATTACAGATTGATCTTAACTTACACTTAGCGTGATCAATCCACTCAAGGTGAGGCTTGGGGAATTGAGCGCAATAGGCATGAGCACTTAACATACTGGGCACATAAGACATGAGTTAGTGGGGATCACCACCCCTCGCCATTAAAGGCAAAGATCACAGGGCTTTAGAATAAGTAAATCATAAGTGTGAATCATTTCAAGAATTAGGTTTGAGCATATACATGACGTAACATGCTTTGATTAGCCATTGAGGTATTTCTGAAGACTGACTGAGCAAACATAACTGAGCATACTATGATACATGAGTTTACATACATAACGGACCTCGGGGCATATAGCTGGATTCATAGACTCGCAGAGTAAGAGTAGAGTCATTGTCTGAAGAAATCACTTTTCATTCTAGAAACTGAATATAAGAGTGAATCTTGATGGAGTGTGTAAATTGAAATAGAACCATGGCGCTGACACCCAAGACATGCAAATGGTATCGTAATGGCGGGAGTATACTTAGGACGCTAGGATAGAAATAAGCTTCTGCCTCCCCTCCTAACTTTGTTCTAACACCCAATGACATCACCACCTGAGCCTCTAACATCTGACCGATTCAACATACCACCATCTCCCCCTTAGATTCATGCTACCCTTCTAAGTCTATGGACCTCTCACCAACCTCTCAAAGGAACTATGATTGTTTTACCCTAACAGAACATATACTACTTCAGAATCTAGCCCGAATACCCACTTCCTTCTATGGTCTAAGATCTTCATTCGCCTAAAAGTCTAGGCCTCAACCCTTGTATCTTCACTTTGTTCTAAGTTAAGACAAATCACCACCAAAACCAGAATAGGGGTCCAGGGACTATGGATGCATAAAGGAAGGAAATCTAGTGACGTACCTGATTCAACTTCTAAAGGAATACCCTGACCCGACTGACTAGGTAATGAAAGGAATTGGTTTTGGAGCTGAACATCACAGTTGCTCCGCTTAGATGAGGTGCAATTACTGATCCTATGGTCTAATTGACCACACCTAAAACACCCCTCCTTGTCTGCAAGGCGCTCACCTAAATGTAACTTACCACAACTACTACAACGAGGGTACCTCAAGGTCTTCAGAGCCTTATGGTGACACGACTGAGAATCGAGGGCAGGTGTGCTAACTAAAGATGGGGTTGGTTCGGATGACCTCTGCTGAGAAGATGATTGGTTCCATGTTCTAGTCTTTTTGTTCTTTCTCTTCCTCTTCTTTAGTTTCTCTTTCTCAGTCAACTGAGCTGTCATGGCTTGAGCCAACATACAGATGGTTTCACGAAATTCTGCATTCGTAACCTCATGATCTGGAGTGGTTGGATTAGCATTCCTCATGGGGTTTCTTCGTGGAGACATTATCTAGAATGCGTAAGGAATGGATTAGAAGGGTAAGTAGAGTCAAACTCTATCACACGATAGTGAACATGAAGAAGTGAAGTTTTTCCTTAAACACCTCATAGCTTCCCTCTCATCGGTGTGGCGCGCTTTACACCCATGAAAGAGACTTTACTTAGTACGGCTTTCAGATATCCTAGGACTCTTGAACCCTGATACCAAGTTTTTCATGCCACGAGGTTACCCCTAGACGTAACACGAGACTTGGAACCACAAGAATCCCAAGTTAACCCTTGGTCATAGCATTCTTAAGCATGTAAAGGAAAACGGAACGGAAGCATCATAAAGAAATCTAAAACAGGGAGACATATCATAAATAGAGGGTTGAATAGGAAATACAACTCGAAGATCACCTCATAACATCTATGTCTGAAAGTCTCTAAAACTAGCATAAGGAGTTGATGGGATAATACCCCAACTAACTCAACAATCTGAAAGGAAAGGAGATATAGAAAAGCTAGAATAAAGCCTAGTCTTCGCACTATGAGGACTCACCAAAGCTGAGCGTGAGTTGCTGGGAACTCTAGCCACAAAGCTATGAAGGGACACCTGAATCTACATCATCAAAGGATGCAACGCAATATGCGTTAGTGATGTGCCGGGATTTTACGGCATATTTGACGCCTTTAACTAAGAATACTCGCAAGTTTTTAAGCAACCTTTGTGGTTTTTGATGTTTTTATGTTGTATTTGAAGGAAATGGAGACAAAGATAGAAAAAGAGTGAAAAATACTCAAGCTAAGTCACACTGGTTAGGCATGACGGAGGTCCTGACGGGTCGTCACACAGGTGACTGACCATCAGGGGACTCACCAAGCCTGGCAGCAGCTAGAGGAGGCTCCGGATATGGGTGACGGCTGACTTGATGGGTCATCACACCTCTGACTGACCGTCAGCCAAGCCGTCAGGATAAGTCAGCATGGCACTGAAGCACTGGATAGTGGCGACGGTTTAAGTGACGGTCCGTCAACAGCCTGACAAACCATCAGGATGGCCGTCAAGTTAGAGCAAATGGAGATTATGCACTGGATAGTGGAGGCGGATGGAGCGACGACCCATCACAGGCTTGACAAACCGTCAAGCCAAGCTGTCAAGAGCAACAGCAGGATTCCGAATTTATTTTTGGAACTTTATGTTCCTGGACTAATATAAATACCCAGTGTTAGGGTTATTTTTATCATTCATCATCCGACACTTGCAATGTATTATTTTTTTGAGAGAAACTTTGAGAGAAAAGAACGAAGAAAACAATATCTTTGTCTTCTTCCTTGGGATTTTCACCATTGGTGCTTGGATTCTACGAAGTTCAAAGTAAAGTAATAATTTTCTATTGTAAGAATTCCTTCTTCTCATATGAATACAATTATTTCTTTACTTCGTTTTGCTAGCATGAGTGGCTAACTTCCCACAACTAGGGTTGTGGGAGCCATGGCAAAAGTAACAATATAGATTCCGGGTAGCGTTGGGTTTGATATATATGTTGTTCACGTTGTTAATCATGTGTTATTAACGTTTTCTAATGGTTGCAAACATTAGGACATGCCTAGGGTTAATTTGCTTAAACTAAGAGATTAAAAACTGGGTAAATTTGACTAACAATGAGGATTCGAGAATTTTAACTCTCGTCTTATGATTAATGCTTTAGCAAGATTGATCTACTTGATGTTTTGGATTGAAATGAGAAATTTTACCTTTTCAAGTTCGAGAGAATTGGAAAGAAAATTCTTCTATTTGGTTGAGAGACGCTTAGATAATAACATGAATTCAATCATATCATGATAGACATATAGAAAGAACTCGACTAAGCGTTAAATTGAAATTGTTACGACCCCATGGTGAACATTTCCCTAGTTCACTTCTCATATTGCTTTTAAACTCTTGTAAATTCGTTGATTGTTATCTAAATTGTTTGAAAGTTGATAATTATAACCCCCCCCCCAAATTACTAGAAACTATCGATTACTAGTCAACTAAATTACTAACGACTTAATTTACACTTTATTCCCTGTGGGATCGACTCCAACCTTGGTTGGGTTCCATATTTGACGACGACCGCTTGCGCTTCTTCATTGAAGTGTAACTTGGGCGTATCAAATTTTGGCGCCGTTGCCGGGGAATACGGTCGTTCATTTAGTCCGGTGTGTTTGGTTGATTCTTAGTCATACTTTCCTAACTTACTTTTATTTGTTGGTTTTGTTTTATATTTTTTTTACAGGGTACATAGTTGTGCATGCCAAGTACCCGGCGCTCGGGTGAACCAACATTACCTTGCGATCCCGAGCTTGCTAGAATGTTAAGGCGAACCATAAATGCACAACAACAAGAGGCAGCGAGACTCGCTGCAGCTCAGCAGGCCCAACAACTCTTGGATGCTGATGATATTGAGGATGATGTTGGGTTGGATGATAAGACTGTAGTGGGTGAGGGCAGACCGGTGGATATTGTTAACAATAATTCTCCAGCCGATCAGAGGCCACAACAGCGAGGTAGAGGTCGACAGCAACCAAGGCAGTATGCTTTGGATGATGATGAGGATATCGACTTGGATGGAGTTGGTGCTACGAGCGCCATTGTTCTTCCTCCGCTATCGGCTGGAGCTAAGTTCAACATTACTAGCACGATGATTCAGCTGTTGAACTTAAAGGGACTGTTCCATGGTGTTGCTGGTGATGATACAAACCGACACCTGATGAATTTTGTGGGTATCTGCAAGTCATTTGAATTGCCTTGAGTGAGTCAGACAACGATTAGGCTCAGGTTGTTTTCATTGTCTCTGTCTGATGAGGCAGCATTGTGGTTGACAGAGCTAACCCCCGACTCGATCAGAACCTGGAGAGAGTTGAAAGGAGCTTTCCTAGAAAGGTTCTTTCCTCCCTCTAGGATGATACAGTTGAGGGATGAAATCAGCAACTTCAGACAACAACCTCATGAGGCTTTACATGAGACTTGGTTGCGGTTCAAGAAAAAGCTGACACAATGCCCAAACCATCAGTTGACCGATAATTTTTTGATGCAGACATTCTACAGGGCACTGAATTCAGCTACCAAGCCTACACTGGATAATGCAGCAGGTGGAGCATTTATGGGTCTTACCTTTATCGATGCCACAACTATTTTGGACCGGCTCACTAAAACCAACAGCGCCTGGTATACACGGGATACAGAGGTAGCCGCTAGCACTTATGCAGTCGGTATGATAGTGGAGCAGCGCAGGAAAGAGGAAGAGCAGGACCAAGATATGGCCCATCTGAAAATGCAAATGGACCTACTGACAAAACATTTGTTGTCAGGAGGTATGGAGAAAGTGAAAGTTGTGGGTTCCCAAGGTAGAGCAGCAGAGTCTGAATCTGATGAGGAGGCTAATTATTTGGGGGGTTTCCAGGCCAATGGCCAGGGAAACCAAGGTCGGAACTATCAGAAGGACAACTACTATAAAAAAGCTGGCTACAAAGATCGTGATCAGGGGAACTGGAAGAATAAAATTGATAGAGGTGGTTGTACGTACCACCTGGTAATAGGGAAAGAGCTAGCAATGAGACAGGGACATCAAAATTGGAGAACATGATGGAAAAGATGTTGTTAAAGGTGGAATCTACAGACTCCAGAGTGAAGGAGATAAAATCTGAGCTATCATCAATGAGTCAGTTGGTGGATTCTCATTCCACCTCAATCAAGCAGTTAGAGCAACAAATGAGTCAAATCTCGGCGTCTCTGAATTAAAGGAAAGCTGGTAAATTGCCGAGTGACACCATTCAAAACTCGAGAAACGACGAGAATTGTATGGCAATCACCACAAAAAGCGGTAAGACATTACCGGAATCACATCTGGTAATTCAAAAAAAGAAAGATGATGTTATTGATGAAGATGAGCTCATTGATGATGAAAAGGTGAGTGATGAGGGTGTGGGTGTTCATGTTGAAAAACCCACTTTGATAGAGGATGATTCTAAATTGCTCACAGAGAAGAGCAAGGAAGTTGAAAAACTTCCAAAACAAATGCCAAAGCCTCCTCCTCCTTTCCCTCAGAGGATCAAAAAGAAGGTGGAAGACGGGAAATTCCACAAGTTTATCACCATGCTCAAGCAGATCTCTGTGAATATCCTTCTGGTGGATGCGCTTGAACAAATGCCCGGTTATGCCAAGTATGAAGGACTTGATCACAAAGAAGAGGTCGGTAAGTTTTGAACCAGAAGACAACCTCCACCATTGTAGCGCTATTTCGTCAAGGTCGCTAGTCCAAAAGAAAGAAGACCCGGGTGCGTTTACTATTCCTTGCACCATCGCGGAGTTTAATTTTGCAAAAGCTCTTTGTGACTTCGGGGCTAGCATAAACTTGATGTCGTTGGCTATCTACCGACAGTTGGGCTTAGGATCCCCCAAATCGATGATTATGAGATTGTTGATGGCTGATAGATCGGTTAAACGATCGGTGGGTATTTTGTAGATGTGCTTGTGAAGGTGGGAAAGTTTATCTTTCCGGCAGACTTCGTGATTTTGGACTGCAAAGTTGACTTTGAAGTCCCTATTATTTTGGGATGACCCTTCTTGGAAACCGGAAGAGTATTAGTAGATATGAAGAGCAACGAGTTAACTTTCAGGTTGAACGATGAAATAGTGAAGTTTAATGTGTGCAAGTCAATGAAGCAACCAAGGGACATGAATGTCATTTCGATTATTGATGTTGTTGCTGAATCTGATGTGATTGTTTTTGTTGAAGAGAGATTTGCTGTAGAGACGTTGGCAGCGGTTATGATGAACTTCGATGATGATGACATCGAAGATTACGAAGAAATTGTAAATGCTCTGGTTGGAATGGGGTCATATTCTTACTCCCCAAAGAAATTAGATCTTGACTTGAAGAACAGGCCGACACCTCCTGCAAAGCCTTCTATTGAGGAGGCGCCGGTGTTAGAGTTGAAAGAGTTGCCAGGCCATCTGAGGTATGCATTTTTAGGTGATAAAGATACCTTACCTGTGATTAATGCGGCAGACCTTGTGGAAACACAAGTTGAAGCTTTACTGTCCATACTGAGGAGATACAAAAGAGCAATCGGCTGGACCATTGCCGATATTATTGGCATCCCACCAGGTATTTGTACTCATATGATATAGTTAGAAGAAGATTGCACTCCCACCACTGAGCACCAGCGGAGACTGAATCCGCCAATGCAAGAGGTGGTGAAGAAAGAAATCATCAAATGGCTCGATGCTGGAGTGGTTTACCCAATTTCTGATAGCAAATGGGTAAGCCCGGTGCAATGTGTTCCTAAGAAGGGAGGGATGACTGTGGTAGCTAATGAAAAAAATGAGCTGATTCCATTAAGACCTATCACGGGGTGGCGAGTCTATATGGATTACCAGAAGCTCAACTCTTGGACTCTCCGTGATCATTGCCCCATGCCCTTTATGGATCATATGCTGGATAGATTAGCTTGCAGGGGTTGGTACTGCTTTTTGGATGGATATTCGGGGTACAATCAAATATCTATCGCCCCGGAAGATCAGTAGAAAACCACTTTCACCTGCCCCTACAGTACGTTTGCTTTTAGACGCATGCTCTTTGGTCTTTGCAATGCTCCTGCAACATTCCAAAGATGCATGATGTCAATCTTTTCTGATATGGTGGAGGACACATTGGAAGTATTCATGGATGACTTCTCTATGATGGGTGATGCATTTGAAGATTGCTTGACTAATCTAGGTCAAGCATTGCAAAGGTGTAAAGAGTCAAACCTCGTGCTGAATTGGGAGAAATGCCATTTCATGGTGAAGAAAGGCATTGTATTGCGGCACAAGATATCTGTGAGAGGTCTAGAGGGGGATAGAGCCAAGATAGAAGTCATCGATAAACTACTTCCACCCATCTCAGTAAAGGGTGTGGGAGCTTTCTTGGTCATGCCGAATTCTACCGAAGATTCATTAAAGATTTCTCAAAGATTGCTAACCTTTTGTGCAGGTTGCTTGAAAAAAAGACTAAGTTTGTATTTGATGCTGAGTGTTTGAAGGCGTTTGAGTGCCTGAAAGAAAGGTTAGTGGTTGTTCCTACTATAATTTCCCCGGATTGGTCCAAACTGTTCGAGGTAATGTGCGATGCAAGTGGTGTTGCACTCGAAGCTGTTCTGGAACAGAAGCGAGACAAACTTTTTCACCCTATTTATTATGCTAGTAAGGCATTGAATGGGGTGCAAAAGAACTACACGGTGACAGAACAGGAGATACTAGCTGTTGTATACGCTTTTAAGAAATTCAGAGCGTACTTACTTGGTACAAAAGTAGTGGTGCACATAGATCATGCCGCTTTGAGGTATTTAATGACCAAGAAGGATGCAAAGCCTCGACTAATCCGATGGGTGTTATTGTTGCAGGAATTTGACTTTGAAGTCAAAGATTGGAAATGTTGTGAAAACCAAATGGCGGATCATCTGTCTAGACTTGAGAGTGAAGAGAAAGTAGTAGATGAATCTGAGATTGATGATGCATTCCGGATGAGCATGTGTTGGTTGCATCACTTGATATGGCACCTTGGTATGCCGATTTCGCAAATTATATGGTGAGTGACATGATGCCAAAAGATTTGAACTTCCACCAGAGGAAGAAATTCCTCCATGATGCAAGTAAGTTTTTCTGGGATGAGCCGTATTTATTCCGGTTGTATGCTGACAACATAGTAAGGAGATGTGTACCGGAAGTGGAAATGACAAGCATCTTGCAAGCTTGTATTTCGTCCCCAGTTGGAGGGCATCATGCGGGTGATTGAACTGCCCGAAAAATCTTACAGTATTGGCCAACAATTCAGAAAGATTAATATGAATTTTCCAAATTCTGTGATCAATGCCAACGAAGAGGAGCAATCTCTCGTCGACAAAAGTTGCCAATGTCCACTATTGTGGAGGTTGAGTTGTTCGACGTATGGGGGATAGATTTCATGGGCCCTTTTGACAGTTCTTATGGGAACCGTTACATCTTAGTAGCAGTTGATTATGTTTCAAAGTGGGTAGAGGTGGTTGCTTTGGCCGATAACGAAGGGAATAGTGTGGTGGCTTTTATGAAAAGAAATATCTTTTGCTCGGTTTAGCACCCCTCGCATGATCATAAGTGATGGAGGGTCACATTTTTTCAATAAGGTGTTCCGGGCTACTCTAGCAAAATATGGGGTGAAGCAACACAAAGTATCCACGCCTTATCACCCCCAAACAAGTGGGCAAGTCAAAGTGTTGAACCGTGAAATTAAAGAGATATTGGCAAAGTCTGTGAATGTGAACCAGCGAGATTGGGCAAGGAAGTCGGATAACGCACTCTGGGCGTACCAAACAACATTTAAAACGCCAATAGGTATGTCTCCTTACCAACTTGTTTTTGGTAAAGCTTGTCACTTGCCCCTGGAACTTGAGCACAAAGCCCTTTGCTCGCTCAAAAAGTTAAATCTCAATTGGAAAGATACATCGGAACTAAGGTTGGAACAATTGAATGAGATGGATGAGTTTCGATTGCTAGCATATGAGAGATCCGCTCTCTATAAGGAACGAATGAAGCTATACCATGACAGAAGAATTGAGAAAAGGGAGTTTAAAGTTGGGGACTTGGTATTCTTATTCAACTCTAGGTTCAAATTATTTCCCAGAAAACTCAAATCCAAATGGTCCGGGCCATTCAAAGTACACCAAGTATTTCCATCCGGCGTGGTTGAACTCGAAAATAAGGATGGTGAGTTGTTCAAAGCCAATGGGCAAAGGGTGAAGCAATACCTGGGCCTCCCAGAGAAGGTAAATAGCCTATCTCTGGTGTATCTTGATGAAGTCTGAGTAATCAAGATACCCGCATCGTGCCACGACGTTAAATCAGGCGCTGTCTGGGAGGTAATCCATAATTTGTTATTGTACTATGATCTTAGAATAATTTATTTTTAGAATTGGTTAATTTGTGCATTGAGTGTGCAGGTATAAAAAGGTGGAAATAAAAGTTGTGTTCTATTTAGGGGTGACGAGCCCTCTTGGTGGGTCGTCAATTGAGTGACGGACCGCCACAGTTAAACCAAATATTGGTCTCCACTGTTTAGTGGTGACAGTTGGAGTGACAGACCGTCATAGCTGTGGTGGGCCATCATCCAAGCTGCCACATGAACACTGCAGTAGGGGAGTCACTGTCTAAGCCTGACGGCTCAAGAGATGGACCGCCAGGCCTCTGACGGGCTGTCACTCAAGCCACCAACATCAGGTAAGTATCTCTTCTTTTAAATTTTGTACCGACCCAACCCAAAAACCCCTTAAGACCCCAACGAAGGAACCCGTTTCAAATATTGAAACGGTTTCTTCACCTTCTTTCATCTTCCTTCATCCCACTCATCTCACATTCAACTTCTCTCCTCCAAAGCAAGATCCAAAATCCTTGCTATTCCAAATCAATCCCACTTACACCCACTCATCTTCTCCATACGTCTCTTTCTCTAAGTCTTTCAAACGAAAGGTCGGCTACCGTAGTCGAAGGGTAAAAGTAGAAAGTTAAGTGTTCATTGTTCTTGTAACTCAAGAGAAAGAAAAAGAGTCTTCTTTGCCAATCACAAACACAAGGTATGATGCTAAACCTTTTCTTTCTTGAATTGTTGGTTGGTCTTATTTGAAAATAAAAGAAGAGCAAGGAGGTGATGGATGGTCTGAAATTTTGGTGTGAAATTGTTAGGTGTGGTTGTTGTTGTTGTTTGAAATTGTAAATTTGACATGGGTGAAGTCTTGAGTAACCCATGGGATTAAATAGATGATTGGTGGTGGCATTGTGAAACCAAATCCCACAAAGAATGGGAAAACCACTAATAGAACACAAAGTGTTTGAGGAAATGCCCCAAAGGGAGTAAAACACTCACTCTGTAACAGTGACAGGTGCCGCGACGAGCCACCACACTGGTGACAACTCATCAACCAAGCCGTCACCAATGGATAATTTCACTGTCTAAGAGTGACGGTTGGTCACTCCTGTGACTGACCGTCACCCAAACCATCACTCCAAAACAGTGGGGTTTTCTTGGTGTTTTCCCATTCTCGTGTGTTTTAACTTGTTCCTGTGCAGGTACATGGTTCCCAAACAACAACCACCTCGCGGTCAAGCTCAAAAGAGTAAAGAAAGAGCCGCTACCACTCGGACCCTAGTAGATGAATCGGGTAGCGAGGAAGAAGCAATCGAAGCCCCGTCCTACCAGACTAGGCTATCCAAACAAAGAAACACCCAAGTCTCCCAGTCTGAGGAGGAGAGTGGGTCATCTAGCAGTGGGTCGGGGAGTGATAGTGGATCTGAAAAAAGTGGTAGCTCCAGTTCCAGTCCCAGTCCGGAAGATGTAAGCGATACTGAGGCCACCCAAAATACAGAGAGGGCACCTATGGATAGAGAATCAATCCGGTGGGAACTTGAGGGTGCCCAGAAGCACTATCTTGACGGTCTTACCAAAACAAAGTCAAGAAGCCACAAAAGACCGATAGCTGAGGAAGTGCAAATCATTACCACAGACCTACCCAAGTATCCAGTTCTTTAGACACAGTTTCAGAGGTATCAACTTGAGTGGATGAGCACACCTCCGGGACTCTACTACCCAACACTAGTCCGTGAATTCTACGCCAACTATTTGGTACTGTTGGAGAGGAAAAGTGAAAAAGAAAAAGGGGTTAAATCAGCACCAAGGCAGGACAGGGTTTCGGTTCAGGGTAAACAGGTAGACATCTCCCGGGAGATGATTAACAGAGTCCTCTTTGGCCCAGAATACATTCCTCCACCTGATATGCTGGAGTTTCATGATAAGATTGCCAACACATACTCGCAGAGACCATGGTTAGCACGGACATTGACTGATGGCTCACTATCTTGGCTAACCCAGAGGGGATGGATATCGAAGCAATCACTGAGCTTCGTAGCAAAGATCTGGTGGGCTGTTGTGTGACTCATACTCTTTCCTACAGGAGGAGATGCTAATCTGGATGAGGGAAGAGCCATTCTAGTGGCAAGTTTGATAGCCGGGTATATCATAAATTTCGGAATGATAATTGAAGACGAGATGCAGACCAGGGCCATAAAGACCACTTCTTCGTTGCCATTCCCATGTCTGGTTACTGAGTTATGCAGGCATGCGGAGGTGACAATAATGAGTGGTATTGATGATCAAGTAACAACGTCATCCAAGAAAAATATTGACAAATCAAGGGATGACACTAAGTTTGATTTGAGGGTTCACAAGCCTCAGATTTTTGAGGAACCAACCACGACCACCTCCGAGGCAACTGACACTCCATCCGGCATAGAGATGCCTCTTGCTATGTTTGATCCACAGACTGCACAAACCACTAGAGCTACTGCTGAAAGCTCTAGCACTGCTTAGAGGCCTCCCCTACCACCGGAATATCATATGAATTTGCAAAACTTTGCTAAAATGGTGCAAAAGCAGAAACAGATTGATAAGCAAATTTCAGCTTGGACGGACTTGTTCAAGCCCACCATTGATGAAGCGATACGGGAGGCTCTGAAGCCGTATGAGGGGCTACGTGCAAGAGTCGACGCCATGGAAACCCGAATGGATGCGAAGCTGAATGAATTGAGCATCCCGGACTTGGCGAGATTTGATGTTGAATTGGAAAAGGTGAAGGATGAAATCACCGCCCTCAAGCAAGAAAAGGCACCTTGTGATGAGACTTTGGATTTTGTGGACTTGGAGGAAGATACCCCGATAGTAGATTTGCTGGGTCGACCGCTGAAAATTGATGAACCACGACAGGTGAAAGTCGGGTGAAAAGGTCGAAGAAGAGAAAGCACAGAAAGAAATCATCCGAGGAGGACGATTTGGAGACTGCGAGGCAATGGTCTGTGATAGATGAGAAGCTGCGATAGGAGAGGGTACGTGCCCAAGCAGGTGGGGTATCATCCAGTGTAGTACCGGAGTTCAGAGAGACTCCAGATGTTGATGAGCTGAGTACGCCAGCCGAAACTGGCGTCACTATTCCAGATCCCGAAGCCTAGGCTTCACAGGTACCCCTATTCCTTTGTTCTGTATATGTTCTTTGATGAGCATTGAGGACAATGCTAGATTCTTTTGTTGGGGGTAGGGGTATTACTACCGAAGGTTTTTGTTGTCGTGCTTCTTTTCCTTCGGTGTGCTATCTAGTAGAACCGGCATGTTTAGGTGTTTTTAGCTTTTATTGTTGTGTGATGTTATAGCAAGCATGGCTGTGAATGGTTAAAATAAAAAGGAGCCCTCTCCGAAAAAGTTGCTTTTTGTACTTGTGTGTGGAAAATTAACTGTTATGGATCCTTGAGGGTCTTTGTATGCATGTGCAAAGAATGATCTTGTTTAGGCTGAACTGTTGTTTTAATGATTGGTAGTGGTATGGTTTCCTGATACGAAGTGCGTGTGAGCTTTTGTTGAAATTCTTACTTTGTGCATGCATCTAGAATTTGTCCGGTCTATTTTTTTGAAGTTGGAAGCTAGTTGCTTAGGAAAGGATCACAGGCCCTTTTTGTGTTTAGTCCACTTACCCCAAAAGACCGTCCAAATGTTAATGATCCCTTTGATCCCTGTTTGAGCCTTGATTGACCCCGTTCTTTCTATACCCTATCACCGTTCCTTTTTAATCTTAGAATCCCTATTTTGACCCTAGTCCTTCCTTGGACATCGTGCACCTCAACTCAGGCAATCAACCTAAGTTGAGGGTAGCTACGGTAGTGGGAAATTAATGAAAATAAAAATAGGAGGGAAAAGATTGGTTGTGGTTAGAATGGAAAAATATGGGTGTGTGCCTAGAAAAAGAAAGAAAAAGAAAAGAAAAAGAAAGAAAAAGAAAAGAAAAAGAAAGAAAAAGAAATGAAAAAGGAATTGTCAAAATGAAAAGGCCGCATCCGTAGCTAGAAAGAAGGGAATAAAAGGCGAATAAAGTTGGATGAAGATAGTTTAGTGCAAATAGTGGGTCAGCGATTCCAAGGAGGGCTTAGTCACTAATCCCTAAATGTACCCTACCTGCACCTGAAGCCTCGTTACAAGCCGTAACAATTCCTGTAGTGATCCTGAGAAACTTTCTGAACAATGAAAATAGAATAGTAAGGGCAAGCCTATGGCATCGCATGTGCATTGTTTGAAATCATTTGTGAGCGTGAGTGCCTTAGTTAGTCCCGAAACTCTGTGTGTGGGACTTTCTTATAGTGAGGGCATCGGGATTTCTATATCACTCTCTGATTGTTGGGATAGCAGGTCATGCATATGTAGAGCGCTCGTTCACATCGGACTGACACTCTTGGATCCTGACGAGTTAGCTTTTCAGAACACTTTTGTAGTACCGGGGGAGCTTGGTTTGAATTGATTGAATCATTGATTAGCCATGGTTGCTAGAAACATGTTTTATAGCGTCGTAGTTGAGTCGTCAGTTTTGTTTTTGTTGTCATGTTGCTTGAGGACAAGCAAACGTCTTAAGTTGAGGGTGTTGATGTGCCGGGATTCTATGGCATATTTGACGCCTTTAACTAAGAATACTCGCAAGTTTTTAAGCAACCTTTGTGGTTTTTGATGTTTTTATGTTGTATTTGTAGGAAATGGAGACAAACATAGAAAAGGAGTGAAAAATACTCAAGCTAAGTCACACTAGTTAGGCATGACGGAGGGCCTGACGGGTCGTCACACAGGTGACTGACCCTCAGGGGAGTCACCAAGCTTGGCAGCAGCTAGAGGAGGCTCTGGATATGGGTGACGGCTTTAAAACTCTTGTAAATTTGTTGATTGTTATCTAAATTGTTTGAAAGTTGATAATTATAACCCCCCCCAAATTACCGGAAATTATCGATTACTAGTCAACTAAATTACTAATGACTTAATTTACACTTTATTTCCTGTGGGATCGACCCCAATCTTGGTTGGGTTCTATATTTGACAACGACCGCTTGCGCTTTTTAATTGAAGTGTAATTTGGGCGTATCAGTTAGTACTATGGAATATACTAAGTATGTGAGCAATGCATAAATAGAGTGAAACATGCTTTAAAATATATTTAGGCAAATCCATGCATAGTAAAGATCATGAGAAGATATCATAGTGGAAATCAAATCATAAGGCAAAAGTCAACTTCAAGATGATGTTTCATAAGAAAGTTCATAAAGCTTAGAAAACTTGAAAACGTGACGGGAGTTTCTTATAACCGACATGAGACCACGTGAGCTACATGGAATCTAACTGTATAACCCCAGTTAGCAAAGTTGACTTTGAACCCTGCCAAGGAACAAGTCACCATACCCAACTATATAACCCTAGTTGGCAAAGCTGTCCTATGCCCCGCTAAGGCAAGGACACCATACATAAAGACGTGGATCCACTCTCATAAGCCTTTAAGGCACATATCATATCATATCATGACCTACGCTGGCAACGTAGTTTATGGGACTAAGGATACTCTCACCCCGTCCTCTCGGTGCTAAATACTACTCCCAAAACATGCACGTGTAGCTCATAATCATAAAGGCATACTCTCATGCCAAATCTTATTCATAAGGGCATACTCTCATACTAAATCTTATACATAAAGCATGAAAACACATCGGGTATCATGCAACTTTCATATCATAGTTCATAAAGCTTAGCATAGCCATAATTCCAAAACATGGTTTTCTTTCTAAATTTATACTTGAAGAATTAGGCATGCAATTTCATAAATTCATAAAGGCCATGATATCTAATCATGCCAAGTTTCTCTTGAAAACATGCAATTTCATAGTTTCATGCTATAAATCAACTTTCATGCTTGGGATTTTAAAACCAATAAGAGAATCACACTTAAATCATGAGTAATCAAGAGGAAACCATAAATTTAAACATAGAAACTGATTTCATAAACTTTCCCCAATTTTAGATCAAAACCCTAGTTTCATGAGTTCATAGATCAAAATAAGAATTTCCCTTAAAATCATGAATAAGAAATCACTCATAAAAACTCATGCAAAATCATGCAATTTAGAGTTAAAATCCATAGAAGAATCATGAGGAAACAATTCTAGAAGGACCCATAAGAATTGAGTAAGACCCTAGTTTTAGAAATTCATAAGTTCAATTTAGAAGATTGAGGTTTTGGGCATAAGGGTGAAGTAATCCCTTATTGAATACCCACATACCTTAGGTGAAGATAACCCACTTCAATGGAAAAGACTTAGGAGACTTGACTTGGAGCTTGGAGACTTTGAGTGGATCCCTTGCTATGGAGCTTGAAACCCTATCTTGAAGCTTGAGAGGATGAAACTCTTTTTTTTTCTCTCTTGAAACTTGTTTGGAAGAATGAGAGATAACTTATGCCAAGTGGGAATAAAAACCCTTCTAAATAGGCTTAAAATGACCTAATATAGGAGTTAAAAGAGTGAAAATTATAAAAATACCCCTGGACATAATCTTGGAAAAATTGATGAAATGACTCGGCTTCAGAAATTACGGGTCAGTGTACGAACCGTCAAAGTGAATGACGGACCGTCATTTGATCCGTGATTTTAGAAATCACTTTTGAGAGTCTATTAGAACTACATTCCACGAGTTACAGGACGGTCCGTCATTTAAAATGACGACCCGTCAAGTAACTCATGGAATCTGGGGAAGAAAAGCTGATTTTTGACAAACCACGGGTCAATCTACGGACCGTGGTTTTGATCTACGGGCCGTCAATCAACCAGTGGTTTTAAAAATGAAAATTTCAGTGTTCAGTTCAGCAATCACGGTTCAAAGTACGGACCCATTGTTCAAAGTATGGACCCGTCGTTCAAAGTATGAACCCGTTGTTCAAAGTATGGACCCGTTGTTCAAAGTATGGACCCGTTGTTCAAAGTACGGACCCGTCGTTCAAAGTATGGACCCGTCATCCGATCTGTCATCACTGACAGCACTGCAGTAAACTGCTCATAAAGTTTTACTCCGAACTCAGATTAATAATAGGTCGGTGACGTTGGAAAGATAATTCGAATACCTTTAATTTGGTGGGTACTAGGCCACCTAAATCTTTATATTTTAGGAGAAATGATCGTTTGAAGTTGACCCAAGTTTAGTCTTATAAGAAAACTCATTTGGTTGAGGTGCTTTCAACTTATCTAGGTTATAGGAGTCTCTTATGAACATGATTCACATCCAAAGCACTCACCAGACTAGGGAAATGATCATTAGACTCATGGAAAAAGGTTCGGGTATTAGCTTTGGATTTCTGGGGTGTTACAGAAATTGTTTAAAGATGAAGGAAAATGGTGAAGTTTAGTGTGGTTGTACACTACTCTAGGGCCTCTTTATATAGAATTTTGAAAAGTTTTGGAGTAGAAAAAATCGGATGAATATAAATACATAGAGCACTAATTTGAGTGCTATAATGATATGTCAAATCAAGTATAAATGTGTAAGGAAAACATGTGAGAAAAGCCTGCAAAAAGCCACAAAAATTCATCAATAGCCACAGGTATAACGCACTAATTTGGTGCGCTATATATAGCGCATTAATTTAGTGCGCTATATCCCCCTTACCACTTAACGTCGGTTAAGCTGTTGCCGTCTGAGAATAAGGGTATAGCGCACTGATTTAGTGCGCTATTCTTATTATTGTTACTTTTTGAAAGCATCACATACAATCGTCACTTATGGGATTTTGACCCCTACTTAGGTTCCGGACTCAAGACAAAAGGAGTAGAAGTACTCTTGTTCATAGTACTATCTTGATTATTTTTTCCATCCACTTTTGCTTGTTCATTATTTTAAAAATAAATTTATACTTTTATTTGTTAATTTTAAGATATCAAGTTTTTTTATTTATTTGTCCATAGTTTTACTTTCTCTTTCAACGCTAATCAATGTGAAAAAGCTTTCTCTAGTCTCACCTTATTATCAAATTACTTCCACCATTTAGCTTACTTGGTTTTTATATTAATAATAAATATTTTATTTATTTATTTATTATAGTAAATTAAAATAATTTTATTATTAGTTTTATATTATTTTAACATTAAATAATTATATAAAGGATTCATTTAATCATAGATACTAAGTTTATCCTAAAAATGGTATAGTTGAATTTATAGATGACGTTAAGAGTATGCATGTTAGATCTAACTCTGTTTAAGACTCATTATCAGCAGATCGATTATATACATAGCAAAGTAATAAACGTAAACGAAAATAAAGTTAGGAAAAACAGTAAACAATAAAAGATTATGTATGAAATGAAGCATTTGGTGACATTTTCCGAGGGTCAGAATCCTCTCCATGAGGGTTCAAAACAAGCAGAAAAGTAATAAAAAAGCCCTAAAACTTAGAGAGCAAATAAAAGTGTGTTATATTGCGAGTATGACATTACAGATTGATTATGCCTTACAAGTGAATGAAATATCCTAATTTATAGGCTACAGTCAATGGCCATTGCCAAACAGAGTGGTCTTCCCTTTGAAACTCTAATAGTACCATAACCAATGAGGTAACGCCAAGTGTCCTATTCGTCTCCAGGGGTCAGTCTATATCCTTTGCCTAGATCAGGTAGGTGCACTGCGCATCAGCGTTCCTAACAGGCCTAATGCCATTTTTCCCTGTCTTTTTTTTATGTCATTCGAATTCTTCGAGGGAACTTCCTTTTACCTGATAGGGCTCCCCACGATGAGGCTATAAGTGAGGGCCTTCTCTGAAACATCGTCGTTACTTATCTAGTCACGAGGAACTCTTCCCTCAAGAGATCTCCTACTCTGTAATCCCCGAAGATCCTTACCTCATATAATATTACAAGTAATTTTTAAAAAATACACTTTTAATTAAAATTTTGGTAAAAAATATCAAGTCAATCGGAGCTAATTAATAATATGAAAGGGAGAGAGTAATTAAGTATGAACAGAAATTGTTTATCTTTCTATCCCCACAAGAGAGACGCCTCGGTTCTCGTGCATAGTTATCTCTCTCTCTCTCTGATACACATACTATCTCTATATTAATGTCTTATCTCTTTCACAATACATTTAAGCGTCTAATTTCCAGTCTAAGTTAAATATTCAATCAGTTGTTGGGAAAGTAAAAAACTTTAGCAGGCAGTTTTTAGTCCCAAAGGAAAAACGAAAGGGCTTTCACGTTCACCAACGATAATGGATATGGATTCTTCTTCTGAGAACTGGCTTGGCTTCTCACTTTCCAATATCAACAACAGCAGCAGCAACTTGCCTTGTACTAATTCTTCAGAACTTTGCCTCTTCCAAACTTTCAACTCCAACCCTAATAGTATTATTCCTTTCTTTTCTCTTTCTCATGTAGGATCTCTTTCTGTTTATAGCACATGAGCAATATACACATATTAATATAGGACTTAACTCATATACACTAACTATATTTAAACTTGATCAGTTCAACTTTTAAAGTTATTATCGCTGCACTTATGAAAAATGATGACATTTAAGTGATTTTTACATGTATACATAATTTGTGTTCCATATAAAAAATGATGAATCCGTCATTTGTGCATCTACCACAGAAACTAACAGTGTAAATATGGATGGATGCTATTTTATAGGTGCGGTGTTGAGTCAAAAAGAAAATGCAAAAGGTGGTGGTCCGCCAAAGCTTGAGGATTTCTTGGGATCCTCCTGTGGCAGTAATACTGAAGTGTGTTTGTTCACACCCTCAGCAACTACTACTACTACTACTACTACTACTACTACTACTAATACTTTTTGCGAATATGGGTCAGAGCTGAAGAACATAGCAGCTAGTTTTCTAAGTACCTTTTCTGTTGATCACAAAGATGCTCACAAGCAGTTGACTGTCGTGACTCCTCCACCTAAGAAGGCGGTCGAGACCTTCGGACAACGCACTTCTATTTACAGAGGTGTTACTAGGTGAATATCATTAATTTAGATTTATTTAACATTTTTAATTTTTTTGCAATCAATGGAATTGGATGTATACTTTTATTTTTGGTGCATTTTAGACATAGATGGACAGGAAGATATGAAGCTCATTTGTGGGATAATAGTTGCAGAAGAGAAGGACAAAGTAGAAAAGGGAGGCAAGGTATATATTTCTGGCTTCATCTCCTCCTTCTAAGTCAAGTTTCTAATTACTACATAACAATATTAACTAGTACTACAGTTATATATATATATATATAACACATATTTATTGTTGAACAGACAGTACTCAGTTTTTGTTGCTTTACGTTATTTTATGAGATCTGTAGTTCGATTTACATAATTTTCTCCTGTAGTTGTAAGCTTGATTATAAAGTTTGCAGAAGTTAGCTCTTCTTATTTTAGACACCCCTTTAGTACAATTCTGTTAACCGTGAAAAATCTGCTCTAGAATTTGTCTAGGATACTAAAAAAGTGAAACAGAGGGAGTAATATGATATGCATAACGAGGAACATGGGCTAATTTTTTTTCTTTGTATGTGAATGTACCACCAAATGATTGTGGCCCTGGACGATTAAAATCCATCATTGCGGAATTTCAGTTTACTTAGGTGAGTACTGATTATCGATCCAAAATCTTTTTTTTAAGAATTACTGTGATGTGGAAGATTTTTTTGCAATGAATATGTACTCAAGCGCTTAGATTCTCTTTGGATTCTTATTTTCTGAAACTTCCTACAAGATTTGTATATATCTTGTCATCTTTTTATGATTAGGTGGTTATGATAAAGAAGAGAAAGCAGCTAGAGCTTATGATCTTGCTGCCCTCAAGTATTGGGGTCCGACCACCACCACTAACTTTCCGGTACTAAATTTAACACACAATTGCAAGAAAGAAAAATGAAATTTCTAATTATTATTTTCTTATTTTCTCTACATTGAGATCTAAAAGTCTAGTGTTGTATTTAAAAAGGTATCCAACTATGAGGAGGAGCTTCAAGAAATGAAGAGCATGACAAGGCAGGAATTTGTTGCTTCTCTTAGAAGGTTAAAACTCTATTTATATTTATTTCTGTTCCATTTAGTTAAAAAAAAATAGAATTAGTTACGAACTTTATGGCCATTATATTCTATGGTTAAATTGATTCTAGCTAATAAATTTTATTAATAATTATTGCTAAATAAGAATATAAGATTAGGAATGAATTTTTCTTTTTAGCTATAAAATGTGACCATCATTAATTTCTATTTTCGCAGTGATTAGTCACTTTTTATGTCGATGAGATATCTATGGCCATAGGGCTTGTTATATTTTCTTCTAAATGCTTTTATCATCTCACTGGACCCAAATAATGCGTAATCTTATAGTAATATACTATTTGTTTGTCATCGTAGGAAAAGTAGTGGATTTTCGAGAGGAGCCTCCATCTATAGAGGTGTCACAAGGTTGGGAATATTATTTTACCTTATTTTATTATTTTGGTATACTCTGTGTTAGATCTTATATGATGATTCTATTCTAGAAAGTGCTAATATAACCTTCTTTTTTTTTTTTTAATTTTAGACACCACCAACATGGTAGATGGCAAGCAAGAATCGGAAGAGTGGCAGGAAACAAAGATCTCTATCTTGGAACTTTTAGTGAGTTTTCTTCTTCTCTCTTTCTACTGCCCTCCACAGACTTAATAATTTCGCCTAATATTATTCATTTTAGTGTATGTTATCCATATTTTTTTCCCCACCAAATCAATTGAAAATAAAGAAAATGCGAGAAGAAAAAAGCAAAAAAATATGCACGTCTTTTCAACAGCACTGCCTTGCTGCTATTTGATACCATTGGCGGTGGATTCCCTAAAATATCTGTCTCTGAATTAGGGTAAGGGTTGGCAATAAATGATATACGTGGCTATTTTTATTTGGTCTCATGGGCGGCGGCACAATATGAAAATTTTGTTTTTGTTTTTATGTTTTGGATCGTTCTCGTAATTGCCCATGGTTTTTATTGCTGGCATTTTGTCATAAATAAATGTGCTTTTTGCTTTGAGTCCCTTTCGTCTGTTTACTTTGACAGTCGAGAAGGTGGTGTTAGAAGAGTGTTTAACTTTTTTGTTCCGATGTAAGTAATTACCGTCAACCAATGCAAGAGAAAAAAAGTAGATAAAGAAATTTGTTACCACCTTCATGAAATCTGACGTGGCTGGGATTTTGGGTGTAACATGCACTATATATGTCTTAATTAATATTTTTTTCAATATGTTATAATTCATGGGAGAGCTATAATTATAAGTCTGATGATTAATTAAATGTAAATAACAGGCACCCAAGAGGAAGCAGCAGAGGCGTATGATATAGCTGCAATCAAATTCAGAGGACTAAATGCAGTGACTAATTTTGACATAAGCCGTTACGATGTTAAAAGTATTGCTAGTAGCAATCTCCCCGTTGGAGGTAAGAGTAACAAATCAAAAAGCTCATCGGAGTCTGCATCCGAAAGTAGTAAAATTGTCGAAGCTGGAAACCGACCTGACGATATTTCCTCTGCTCCTATCCCCTCACAAACTCCTACTATGGTCAACTTAGGTTTCGGATTGCCCATCAAGCAAGATGCCTCTGATTTCTGGTCAATCCTTGGATACACCAATGATCAGAACAACAGTTGCGAAAATGCTACATTCTTCCAGGGTACAACTATGCATGCGAATGGTGCTACTCTCTTTAGCATGGAGGAAACCCCTGCGTCTAACTCCTCCCTAAATGAAGTCAATAGTAGTAATGTCATCTTCAATGAACAAGGGTACTATCAGCAGCAACAAAGTGCTTGTTCTAGCACAATGACTTCAGTTCCTAGTAGTGAAATAAGTATGGCTTTAAATAGCAATATTACCACTACTACTATTGATGGCTCCAGTTTTGGTACTTTGATGCCACCTTCTCTTCATTCTTTCCAGAGTACTGCAAAGAATAACCTAGCACCAATGCAGACCCCAATATTTGGCATGGAATAATGGGAAGTGGAGGAAAATGAAGGGACAAAAGAAATGAATTTTAAATGGGGTTTTGTCACCTACCAGACAAGTGGATTGGTCAAAAAGTGGCTACTGGCGGAAATTGCTTTTTGCATGGGCAAGAAAAATGGGGCGTACAATCATTTCACAGCAACTAAAGCAAAGATCTAACTTGAATCTTTTTATTTTTAGTGGTTCTTTAGTTCATTAACTTATTTTGCTTTTTTGCTTGTTTCACTGACATGGTTTATCTTGTTATTTATAACTAGAAAATCCCAATCCCGTTTGTACATTCTCATCGAGTACCAATTTCATTTCAATAATAAACAAATTCCCTCATTCCACTTGTGTTTTTCCCTCCTTTTTGGCGCGCATGCTTACTTTTGTTTGGCGTATGAAAATTCAGATCTCTTTCTATGCATTTTTTTGGGTAAAATACATCAATTGCACTTAAAAAATTATTTTCATTGAAATAGAGAAGCTTGTTTGAATATTTGATTTAAAATCATGATTTTATATTAGTTTATACATGCGATTTAGGATTATGATTTGAAATCATAAATTCTTCAAAATAATATGATTTGAAATTCTAAATTATAATTTTAAATTTTTTTAACATGTTGTATTTGACCTATAAGTTTATATTTTGTAATTTTTTTTTAAAAATTTTGCAGAAAAAAAAAGTTAGTGTTCGGTGAAGAAATTGTTTGTATAATATAAAAGAATTATATTAAAGAACAACTAGTTACTACTATTGTTGATTGAGATTTTTATAAAATTATGTGCCATTTGGAAGTTGTAAATCTTAAATATTTATTTACAAATGAAACATGAAGATATGTAATTTATCAATATGACATCTTAAAATATTTTATGTTCTTGTTTATGAACGATAATTTGTTCATTAAGTAAAATTATAAAGAATTTAGAAAATTTATGAAATTTTTGTGTGTATAAAAAAAAAATACAATTTAAAGGATCTTTGTGGAGCTAATGTCCTCTCTCCCACTTTTTAAACTTCCCATAAACCCTTTTCTCCTTCTTTCCCTCTCCCTCTTAGCTGATTTTTCTCCTTTTTCCATTGATAATTTTTTTCAAAATTTCATCAAGGTACAATGAAAAACACCGCTAAAACAAGAAAAAAGGGACGACACTTGAGATCCATAGAAGAAAGTAGGACTGCATAGGTTAGACACTCGGGAGTGCTAACCCAACACAACCACATGCATGCACCACCACCACAGGTGCCGATTCACAAACAATAAGTAATCAAATGAGTTGAAGAAAGTAGTAGAGCATGGTACAAAATTTCGCTAAGAAGAGATAATTAACTGAAGTATCGATGAATAAGGCAAGGCTTCATGCTGAGTATCCACAAATTTGGACACGAATTTATGAATTGGGCTTACAGTATATCTTCGAGGATCCCAGTGAGTGCAACTTCAGACCATTTGAAAATTTTATGCCAATTGGAATCCGATAAAGACCCCCTATGATGTCAAGTTGAGGGACATATTGATTTTTTCTCAGAGATGAGATGATTTGCAGGATGCTGTGGTCATCAGTTGTTCCTCATGACCCATTTATGGAGCTACAAGCACATTGACCTTATCGGGTGATATACCACACACTATCTTTAACTACTAGGTGGGTCCATAGGAAGACTAATGAGAAACATAATACTCTCATCATGAGCTGCTTTACGAAGGAGGTTCAAGTATGGTTAAACATTGTGTGCACTAGGTTGTTGCAATGTGAGCATACCATAACGGTCACTAGGGATCGCGTGTGTTTAGTTTACTATCTAATGAGAGGTCAGCAGATTAATGTGGGTGCAATTATGAGGATAATGATGACACAATCACGAAATGGTGGTGAACACAAACTTCTTTTTTCATAGAACACTGACTTGATTTCTCCGGCAACAGCATGTCATGGTAGAGCTAGTAGTTTACTGTCCTTCTAGGAGTGGTGCTTTGGTAGATGTCACCGTCGTGAGAAAACCCGAGGAGATTGAGGGATTGATGATAAGCGCATCAGAGCGATATGCTAGGGATGGTTTTCTCTTTGGACTGATATATGGCATGACGAGGCTATAATTGATTTTTGTAGAGCAATGACTGAGGATGCAATTGCATAAGTGGGGAGAGATATCCATCAATGAACATGCACAAATTATGTGCAAGATTGGTCCACAGTTTGAGGATCCACTGGATGACAACATTCTCAATCCACCAGCACCTGTCCACCCCATTGATGAGCATGAGTAGATCCCTGATCACGATAGCCATGAGGGTGATTTCGAGTTTGTGCCGATGATGATGAGTGAATGGAGTTTTATTTCTCTCTTACTTTTGAATTAAATTCTGGCACTAGAGACAATGCTTATTTTAAAGCGTGGGATGAGAGATTGAGAAACTCTTATTCATTTGATATTGAGTCTATGCTGTTATAATACTTTAGTTATTTTTTTGTGTCACTTGACCTTATTTTGATTTATTTTGTGCATTTTAGGACATAATTTTTAATTTGATTTATAACAGTAATGGTAGAAATTTAATACTTTAATGTAATGTTTGGTTTGGTGTATTAAAGATAACATGCATTGCATAATTTGTTTTTTAAAATATTTGTTTTCAAAAATGCCTACCACAAATATGGTAAAAAGGATGTGGAAAAGGTTTTGAGGGACAATTGTATCTTTAACCATGCTAATGCATGCATTAGAACCTATTGCTTTACTAATGTATAAAAATCCATGGTATTAGTAATGCATAACTTAATACACAATAGAGTGTATTAGTAATGCAAGTATTAGTTATATATAGACCAAAATAGTATACCAAACAAGGTACTAGTAATACACAAAACTAATGCATCCATTATTTTCTTTAACACATTCTACCAAACGACCCCTCTATTGTGTATTGAGGTATGTATTACTAATACCATGAAATTTTCATGTATTAGTAATGCAATGGATTCTAATGCATGCATTAACATGATTAAAGACACAATTGTCCCTCAAAACCTTTTCCACACCCTTTTCATCATATTTGTGGAGAGTATTTTTGTAAATAATCTTTTTAAAGAAATTATGTAATATATGTTATTTTTAATACATCAAACCAAATACTACATAAGAAAAGTCTCAGTATCAGTAATGCAAGCATAACTAATACCAACATTACTAATGCAAGAATTACTAATATACCATATTCTGCACTATTCTTATACACCCTACTAAACGACTCCTAAGTAGTTTATTAATTAATTATGTAGTATTATTATTATTTTTAGTGTGTTATATTAACAGTTATTTTTATTGACATAACCCCTTTTTATTTTTGGTTCTTTGCTGATGAAGTCCTTTGAACCGTACATCGTAGTAAAGTTTTGATAATTTTAGGACAATTTTAAAATTCTTTTTTTTTCCTAATTTCTAGGAATAAAAAGAGTATAGTAATTCAAATGCCCTAATAAGCTAGATGCTTAATCTAGATATGTTAAGATTGCAAAAGTAGCTCTTGTAAGAACATTGTGCATAAAAAATAGATATATGTAAGCTCTAAGACTGACTCTAGACGAATAGAAAAGGGATTAAAATGATAACATTAAAGTGAATTATATTGTTAGGTAGAGAGTTGATAGTGAATCAGTTGTGTCATTTATTTGCCATTGTATAGTGAGTTTTTGCATATATTTAGTTTTGCATTGATATCTAAAACTTGCATGGTGTGTGTATAAAGTGAAACAAAGTGTAGATCCATAGAATATGATAGATACATTTCTTTGTGAGCTATTTTTGACTAATGTTGCCTATCCTTTCATTATCTATAGTTAGCCTTTTAACTTTTTAGCCTATGTTTTTAGATAACCTATTAGCTTTTCCCCCTCTTTGATTAATCTTGCATTAAATTGATTCAGATGTCCCTAGTACATTTTGAAGTAAGACTTAAAAGTAAAGAGAAAAGAAAGGTGAATTAATAGGAAATTGGTGTGAAAAGAAAAGAAAAGAAAAAAAGTTTAAAGAGTTCCTTTGCATAATAGGTAAGTCGTTGTAGTAAGGTGAACATAATAAAAATTTAAAAAATTAAATATAATTTTCTTGCTAACAATGTATGAAAATATGTTAGCTAGCGAAGGCAGACTTTCCTATGGTAGTCCCGCTGCAGCCTCTGAATAATCGTCCCATCTCATCTTAATTTGTCTATACTTGTATGTAGCCTAGATTTTCCTGAGGCTTTTCTTACCTAACATCTAAATAAATAAAGAACGTGTGTCAAAAAAAACCAACCCTTTCTCTTCATGCGGATGCTTAAAAGTAAAAGAAGATAAAAAGGGAGAGAAGGAAGAAAAATTGAATTTGTAGTCTTAAGAGTGCATAGGGAGACTAGTCACTATTTTGACCAAATATTTTCTACCCGTCCCTTGGCCAACATCACAATCAAATAAAAACCTCTTGATCTCATGTTTTTATACTTATGCTAATGGAGAATTACATTAAGGGCAAACCTATGGTATATCATGTATACATGTGAATTCTTTTGAGAGAGTAAGCGATATTATTAATTCATATGCCTAAAATATTATGATATATTGCGAATAATGTGAGAGGGAATCTCTCTTATGGTGAAAGCACATAGATGATGTAAGCTTGGTGATATAATCAATTAATTTGCTTGATAATGTGATAATATTTTGCCCAAGGTATGTGTTCGAAGAGTCTATTTTAGAGGTTGCATCATCTTGATAGAATTATCTTATTTTGAATTGTTCAGACAAACTTTATTTTAGAGGTTGCTACTAATGCTGGCAATGGAGGTTAGACTTGACTCTATGATCTAGGTCATAGAGAGACAACCAAAAGTTCAGATGCTACGGTAATAGGTATTCATACCATTGGCACTTATGAAGCTTATTCATTAATTGATCTTGATATGATCATAGGTATTCTTCACATTGGAACTTATGAAGCTTATTCATTAATTGATCTTGGATCGAATTTATCATATATGACATCATATCTCTTGATTTTATGGTAGAGACGAAAATATTATTAGAACCCTATCATGTGAATACCTTTGTTGGTACCCCCATTATTGCTTCTAGAATTTATAGAAATTGTGTGGTCGTGGTCAAAGGATGCAAGCCTATCTTCAATTTGATTTAAAATAAAATGATGGATTATAATGTGATCAGGGAAATGGACCGACTTTCCACTTGTTATGCAACTATGGATTGCTAATCCAAAATAGTCAGATTTGAATTTCCTAATAAACCCATCATAGAATGGAAGGGCGATATAACAAAGACTCAAAGTAGATTTATTTCTTACCTTAAGACAAACAAGATGATTTCGTAGGGACTTATATATCATTTAGTTGATGTTAATAAAACTCATGCTGTGGTATCAGAATTTGATTCAATGTTTGTGGTCAACAAGTATTGCAAAGTATTTCTTATGGAACTCCCAGGTATCCGACCCGACAAAATTATTGATTTGAGATCAAGGTTATTCTGTGTCATGATCCAAAATCGGGCCATGATAACCTACTAAAATTTCACAGTAGGCAAGCCAATCCAAGAATACGATACTATAAATAAATACTAAAATAGGAGAAGCAGAAATAAGAAAATAATAAGATAAGGGCCATCAATATAAATATATACAAGAAACTAAATTCCGGACCTGGTGTCACCAGTACAAGAGCATTTAAGTACAAAAATAGCACTATATAAAATACTATTATCTATCAAATTAAAACAAATAGACAATATGAGTAGAGGGAAAGCAGTAATCTTCGGACGCCAGGAGCTCAACACGATTCGAACAACAACAAGCCTCGAACGAGTAGATGGTCAATGGGGTGGCTCATACTAGGTGCTGCATCAGAAAAAGATGTAAAAATATAGTATGAGTACCAAAATATAGGGTACTCAGTAGGCATCATAGGCCGACCGAGCTCATAAGGTAACATACAATATAAGAACATGAAAGTAAACTAGCTATTGGGATCCACCTAAATCTAGTTATCATAGGAAATTAAAAGCTAGAAAGTAACCCGGCTAATGGTGAAGATAATAATAATAAAAGCAACAAACCACTCAAAAATTCATACAAGCAGATGTAATGCGTCATGGGATGGTATGGTGCAGAATGTGGCCAATGCAGTAAAGTAAAAACCCCAAAATGTGATTCGCAAGTCGCCCCATAAGCTCCCCGAACATCTCGCAGCCCACCCTAGGGCTCATCAATATATACAATAAAAGTAAAATCCAGATATGTGCTCCTCAGGCCTATCAAAATCGTACTTTGGACTCATCAACAGAAAATAAATGTAGAAAAGTTCCAAAAATGTCCCTCGGACCGAGTATAAAAAGTGGTAGTTTTTTTTTCTTTCTAAAATAGTGATAAAACATGAAGTATATATGTAAAATCTGAAAATCATAGTAAAAGTAGAAAATTCCATGTTTAAATCGAAAATCTCATATTTCCTTCCAAAATAGTACCACTAGCCATGTTAATGCATGTATGAGTATATGTGTGTCATCACAATAGAATATATGTATAAGTATATACAAACAGGGTAAAAGCACCCTCCAAACAAGGCAACTAACCTTGCATTCCATCCAAATCCGAGCTAAAGTCTCGGGTGCACAGTTATATAGTAACAATAACAAATACGGAAATATAACTATAAAGCGAGAATAACCACAAAGCGCCTACTCTAATACGAAAAACGTCCTCAAGTCTATACTAAGGAATTCTAGTCTAATATAACGAGGCTACAATATCCTAGGCTAAGGATAAACATGATAATTCTTTTCTATGGTCCCGCTAATGGACAAATATGTGAAAACAGTTATAATCTAATCAAGCTAAATCTAAAAGAGGTAAACCGTAACTTACCTCGGGGCTAAAATGCTGGCACGAACAGTCACTCGTGTGCCTTTCCTTTCCATAAAGCCTCAGAATATTTCCACGCTATCATAAATATAATCTAGGTATCACAATGAGAATAATGACAATCATATTGATATACAAAAATTTGGGCTAAAAATTGGGTCGGAAATCGACCCTCGGGGCCTGCTTACAAAAATGAAAATAAAATTCAAAATTACGTTCGCAATGGGTGTCTAAACCCAACTCTAAAATTTGGGCACAAAAGGAACTCATATTAGGGCCCAAAACAGCCCCGAAAATTTACTTGATCAACCGAGCTAAGTTCATGATTAATAAGTTTAAATGGAAACAGAGGGGGATATTCACGAAGGAAATAACAGAAAATGAGCGAGGGAACAAGCTGAACTTAGCGGGAACAATTTGGATGAACAATGGCTTCAAAACTAGCCCTTAAACTCAATAATAATAGAGGATTTTGTATACTTGGTGAAGAAAATGAAGTGGAAGGCTTATATAGCTACCAGGGGTCTTTCATCGCGAACGCAAAAGACCCCTCGTGAATGCGAAGCAGTGAAAGGTTGACCGTCATGATCGCGATGGTCCCCTTCATGAACGAGAAGAAGGAACCTGATCAGTTCCACAATTCCTTCATCGCGAACGCGATGGTCAAGAAATCAGACCATCGCGAATGCGATGAACAACTAGTGCCTACACCATCAATAGTGCACCAACAACTTTCCAAAGCTAGAATTTCACTGGATGGACCCTCGAGATTCATTTCAAACCCCGTGAACACAAACCAGACATTCTACCCAACTGAAAATGACATTTTGGACTTAATAAAATCATTAAAATAACCAACGGAGGTCATCTTCCAAAATAAGGAAACTCATATAGAACTCGTTCGAACAACTTGTGAAGCGTGCCACCCATCCTCACAAGTTAAACAAACTATGAAGAAGCTGCGAGAAAGGCTAAATGGTAAAAATGCACAAATATTAGAAAATGACCACGAGAGATTACAACATCCACTACTAAAAGAACTTTCATCCTCAAAATTTAAAGAAAAGAAGGTACCTGAAGGCTTGAAAAGGTGAGGATAATGGGTCCATATTTCATGCTCGATCTCCCAAGTAGCATCCTCGATACGATGATGCCACCACTAAACCTTAACTGATGAAATCTCCTTGAACCTCAACTGCCTAACCTTCCTGTCCAAAATAGCAACAAGCTCCTCCTCAAAAGATAATGACTCATCTAATTGAAATGAATCCCATTGAAGCACGTGCGACTCATCCGAAACATAACATTTCATCATAGAAACATGGACAACAGGGTGGACACTTGAAAGACCAGGAGGCAAGGCTAACTCATCTGCTATCTCCCCAATATGTCGAAGGATCTCAAACGACCCAATGAACCTAGGGCTAAGCCTACCCTTTCTCCTGAACCTCATCACGCCCTTTTTGGGAAAACACACTAAGGAACACACGGTCACCAACCATAACCTCTAAGTATCAAACCCTCTGGTCAGCATAACTCTTCTACCTACTCTGGGAAATACAAAGTCTCTCCTGAATGACCCAAACTCTATCCATAGAATCATGTAGCAATTTAGTACCCCATGGCCTAACCTAGAAAGCATCAAACCAACACACCGAAGACCTGCACCACCTACCATATAATTTCTTAAATGGAGCCATCTGAATTACTGGAGTGATAGCTATTATTATATGCAAACTCTGCCAAAGCTAAGAGCTAGTCCCGCTGACCTTCGAAATCAATAACACAAGCTCGCAATATATCTTCCAGAACCTGAATAGTGCACTCTGACTGACCATCAATCTGCGGGTGAAAAGCAGTGCTAAGCTCAACTCGGGTACCTAACTCTCTCTGAATAGACCTCCATAAATACAAAGTAAACTGAGTACCATGGTTAGAAATGATAGAAATGGGCACTCTATGCAAATGAAAAAATCTCACGGATGTAAATCTGAGCCAATCTCTCTGAACTGTAAGAAGTCATAACCAGCAAAAAGTGAGAAGACTTCGTCAACCTATCCACGATGACCCAAATAGCATAAAATCTCCACAAAGTATGTGGAAAGCCTACCACAAAGTCCATAGCTATCCGCTCCCATTTCCACTTAGGAATGGGTAGCCGCTGAGTCAAACTACCTGATCTCTGATGCTCATACTTCACCTGCTGATAATTTAAGCAGTTAGACACAAAATTTGAGATATCCCGCTTTATTCCTCACCACCAGTAATGCTGTCTCAAGTCACGGTATATCTTAGCTGCCCTAGGATGAATGGAATGCCTAGAATAATGAGCCTCCTCCAAGATCAACCTGACCAAATCACCAACTCTAAAAACATAGATACGACTCTCAATCCTCAGAACACCCTCCAAATCTAAGGTTGCCTTCTTAGACTTGCCACTCAAAACCTTATCCCGAATGATCCTCAACCTTGCATCATCAAACTAACGTGCCCGAATCTACTCTAACAATGAAGATCTAGCCTCAACACAAGCAAGGATATGGACCGGCTCAAAAATGTAAGTCTACCCAACCTGTTAGCCAAGGACTGGATGTCCGATGCTAAAGGTTGCACTCTATTGTCAAGAATACCGAGCTACTCATACTCACTGCCTTCCTTCTCAAGGCATCTGCTACCACATTTTCCAATTGCCCGGGTGACAGAGAATAGAGATATCGTAGTCCTTCAGTAACTCAAACCACCTACACTGCCTCAAATTTATATCCTTCTAGCTGAAGATATATTGAAGATATGGTGGTCAGTGATGATATCATGATGCACTTCATATAGATAGTGCCTCCAAATCTTCAACACGAAGACTACCATCGCTAATTCTAAGTTATGAAAAAGGTAGTTCCTCTCGTGAACCTTCAGCTGTCTAGAAGCATAAGAAATAACTTGGCCCTGCTGCATCAATAAACAACCCAACCCAACTCCGGAAGCATCACATTAAATAGTAAACCCCTGACCCTCAGCTGGAATAGTAAAAATTAGAGCTAAAGTCAATAAGGCCTTGAGATTTAGAAAGGTTGCCTCACACTCGTCAGACCACTGGAAAGGGACAAGTAGGATATAAAGTATGCGTAAGTACTTTGAATGTACCGAGCATGAGGGATATGCTAAAATATTGAAGAGCTGTAACTGAACTAAACTGTAGTACATAGGCCCAAATGTATAATCATGCATAAAAGAGTTGAAATGCAGAAGTAATCTAAAAAATACTAGAAACTGGAAATAAATATAACTTAGGGCCTAATGCACTCTACTAAAACAAACACTGTTGGAGAGTTTATTAATCGACATAAACCACGTGAGCTAAACGTGGAGTCCAATGTATATGCCCCATCGAGAAGACCCAATATACCTTACCAAGGTATAAAGGCATGACTGATGTGATCACTATCTCTGAGGCCCAACTGAGGGTCTAAATAACCTACAGTGGCACGTAGTTCTGGGACTTTAAGGGTACACTGAACCCTGGTCCAACTCGGTGCTAAACACTACTTCCAAACTGAATATTAATAGCTCATTTTAAAACTAGAATCTTGAGTTTCTAAGTAAGGACTAGACTACTCTGAAATCTCTATTTTTTTGAAATGTTGTAGTAGACTAAAAACTGGCTAAATTCTGCTTTTACAACTCATACGTTTCTCCACTCATGGTGAAAACTCATGCAAGTCATTAAAACATATTGAAATTCATATAAACATGATATAAATCATGCGAGGATCATAAGAACTAAATTCTAGAAGGATTTGCATAATTGGGTAAGAACCCTAGTTCCTAACTTCATGGAAAAACACTGGTAAAGCCAAGAGTTTTGGGCATAAGGGAGAAATAACCATTACTGAATACTCACATACCTGGTAGAGAAGATTCCTCAAGAAAATCTGAAGTTGAATCAAGGAGGAGAAAGCCCTAGGTCTAAAACTTTGGAGAAGACGTTCTTTTTTGACTTGAGAGGAAGAATGAGGAGAATTGATGTGTTTTGGGGAATTTGACTTAATAAAATAAGCCTAAGACTATTTATAGTCGGAGCTAAAATAAAAAGAAAAGGTATAAAATACCCTTGAGAAGCTGATTTAAAAACTGCTGGAAAATTCGTGACTAGGTTACATGGACAAATTTCCACAGTTCATGGAAGCTTTCACGACTCATGGAACCCTTTCGTGGTCCCTGGGCCTTCATTCCTGACTGTGGATCTGGTAACCATGAGGCAGGTTCATGGCTGGTGAAACCATCACCGGCTCGTGAAACCTGCTCGTGGTTCTGGAAGGATTTGATGACACTCAGGTATGAGTTCCACGGGTGGAATCCACGACTAGTAGACAGTTCCACGGTCCATGGTTCCAACTCATGGAACTGACCCCAACTTGCTGGCCTCTGACTGAGTTCCACGAGGCCATTCCATGACTCATGGTCCTGTTCACAGTCCGTGGACTTCATGGTGTGGGGCCTGAGGGACTGGTCTGCAGAACTAATTCCATGGGTGGGAACCACGGTTCATGGACTGTTCCACGACCCATGGAACTGGACCATGGACTATTCCACAACCCATGGAACTGGTCTGTGATTCCTGATATGGCTTGGATAGTTCAAAATTTTAAGTTTTCTGGGCTAGTTCTAGGCTTAGGATTTCTAGGGTGTTACAGTACCAAAATAGGGGGTACTCAGTAAGCATCATAGGCTGACCTAGGTCATAAGGTAATATACAATATAAAAGATAGGAAAATAAACTAGCTATCGGGATCCACCTAAATCTAGTTATCACAGGAAATTAAAAGCAAGAAAGTAACCAGGCTATCGGTGAAGATAATAATAATAAAAGAAACAAACTATAAAAAATGTATACAAGAGGATGCAATACATCATGGGAAGGTATGGTGTAGAATATGGCCAATGCAGTAAAGTAAAAAACCCAAAATGTGATTCGCAGGCTGCCCCATAGGCTCCCTGAATC
Source organism: Jaltomata sinuosa (assembly GCA_003996215.1). Lineage (NCBI taxonomy): Eukaryota > Viridiplantae > Streptophyta > Magnoliopsida > Solanales > Solanaceae > Jaltomata > Jaltomata sinuosa. Next base: position 202,611 of record QJPP01003234.1, on the reverse strand, counting down.
ATCTCATAGGCCACTTTAGGTCTCATCAATATATGCAATAAAAGAAACCCAAATATATGCTCCTTAGGCCACTCGAAATCGTACCACAGACTCATCAACATAAAGTAAATGGAGAAAAGGTCCAACAATATCCCTCGAATAGAGTTAAGAAGTGGTACTTTTCTTTTCTTACCAAACAACGATAAAACATGATGTATTTCTCTAAAATTTGAAAACCATAGTAAAAGTAGAAAATCATATGTTTAAACTGAAAACCTGATATTTCCTTCCAAAACTGTACCACTATCCATGTAAATGCATGCATGAGTATATGTGTGTCTTCAAAATAGAATACATGTATAAATATATACAAATAGGGTATAAGCTCCCTCTAAACAAGGCAACTAACCTAAAACTCTGTCCAAATCAGAGTTATGGCCTCGGGCCTACAATTACACAATAACGACAACAGATATGGAAAATGAAACTATAAAGCACGAATAACCACAAAATGCCTACTCTAACACGAAAAACCTCCCAAGCGTATACTAAAAAATTCTAGTCTAACATAATGATGCTATAACATACTAGGTTAAGGATAAACATGATAATTCTATTCTATAGTTCTAGTAATGGCCAAATATGTAAAAACAAGATTAAAGCCTAATTCTAACATAATTCTTATCCTAATGTTCATGCAACTTATAAAATGTATAATCTAACCGAGCTAAGTCTAAAATAGGTAAATCATAACCTACCTCAAAGCCAAACGCAAGTACGAACCATCACTCATATGCCTTTCCCTTCTGTAAAGCCTCAGAATGCTGCCACACTATCATAAAAATAGTCTAGGTGTTACAACGAGAATAATGACATTCATATTGGTATACAAAAATTTAGGCTGAAAATCGAGTCAAAAATCGACCCTAGGGGCCAGCTTACGAAAATGAAAACAAAATTTACAATTACATTCCTAATGAATTTCTAAACCCATGCCTAAAATTTGGGTGTAAATAAGACTCATTTCGGGGCCCAAAATAACCCCAAAAGTTACTTGATCAAAGGACCTAAGTTCATGATTAATAAAAAATTTAAACGGAAACGGAGTGGGATATTCATGAAGGAAACAACAGAAAATACATGGGGAACAAGGTGAATTTACCAGAAACAATTTGGATGAACAATGGCTTCAAAACCAGCCCTTAAGCTTAATAATAATGGAGGATTTTGTATACTAGGTGAAGAAAACAAAGTGGAAGGCTTATATAACTGCCAGGGGTCCTTCATCGCGAACGTGAAGGACCCCTTTCAAACGTGAAGCAGTGACAAGTTAGCCATCACGATCTCTCCCCTCTGAGAACATAAAAAGGGGGAGATATTGTAACACCCCAGAACTTCCAAGCATGAACCCAGCTCAGAAAAACTAGAAAATAAAATTTTTCCAAGTCCCTGTCGGAACCACAGATGGTTTCCACGGACCATGAAACCGTCCATGAACTATGGAATGCATCCGTGGAACTCATATAGAGACCATCCAAGTTGGGTCAAGCCCATGAGTTAGAACCACAGACCGTGGAATAATCCACGAGTCGTGGATTCCACTCGTTGAACTCAGACCTGAGATCCAACTGTCCCTCAGGAACCACAATAGGGTTCCACGAACCGTGGATGGTTCCACAAGTTATGAACCTAAGTCATGGAACTCAAACCCATAGCATGTCAAAAGGGCCCAAGAACACGATAGGGTTCTACTAGTCGTGGAAGCATCCACGGACTGTGGAACCTATCTGAGGAACCTGAGTCACAAATTTCAACAGTTTTAATTTAATTTTCCCAGGGGTATTTCAGACCTTTCCTACCTCTTTTAAAGCCTAAACTAGATCATTTTGCTTAGTATAAGCCTGATTAATTAGTCAAAAACTACCTAAACCTCCCATTCTCCCAGAAATCATTTGACACTTAGAGAAATAGAGAAAAAAGCGACAGTTTCTCTCAAGAACAAGCAGAAGGTCTTCTTCCAGTTCAGCCCCAAAAATCCAAAGGTTCCTCCGTAGAATCTTCTTTCATGTATGTAGAATTTCATCATTGGGTTCCTTCCACCGATTGAGTCCCTAGATTCAGTACAATTCTTCAATTCTTCATGAGTTATTCAGATCTAGGGTTCCTAAATCTTAAGGAATCATTGCATTTCAGATTCTATTGCTTGTATGATAATAATTACATGTTTCTTGGATAATTAGCATAGTCACATGTACATAATTCAGTAATGCTAGCTTGTGTTAAATTCAATACTCATAATTTATACTTGCTAGGTAGGTAATTCAGACAATTATTCTTCAGAATTAGAATGCCACCAGTTTCAGTATATGTATGTTGCATTCTCAGATGATTATCAGTATTTGAGCTATCCATTATTTCAGCTTGCATTTCATTGCTTATATATTTAGTTGGGAGTACACTTAGGACCTAGTGGATGAAGGCATGAAGGCTCTCCCGTCAGTTTAGGCTGAGACCTTTGGTACCAGTCCCTGAGTCCCAGAACTATGGCACCACCGTAGGTTCTAAAAGGGTCACCTGTCAGATTAGGCTTAACACCCCTGTCCCTTGAGGACACCAGTTTAGTGGATCCATGTCAGATTTGTTTGTACCCTTGGTAAGATATGAACACCCTCCCATCCAGGGTTACAGGTTGGCCCCACAATTAGGTTAGCTTGGGGTATATTGGTTAATAGTAGCTCCCATAGTTAGACTCATATTGCATTAACCTTGTATGCAGTTATTCAGTTCAGCATGCTATTTACTCATGTTAGTTACTTGGTTACTGTATTCAGCTTACCTTTCAGTTCTTGCTTTAGTATGTATTTCCATGTTCGGTTTTCATGTTTTATAGCTTTGCATATACCCCGCATGCTCAGTACATTCGAAGTACTGATGCATACTTTTATGCTATATCTTATCATGATGTAGGTTCATGTGTTCAACATCTAGACCGCGCTTAGCTCGACTTCCAATCCTTACCCAACAACTTCAGTGGTGAGTCCTCACAGTTTGAGGATGATAGATATGCTTTCATTTCAGTCTTATATTTCAGTTTTCAGACTTTTACAGTTAGCTGGGGGCTTGTCCCAGCAACTCACTTCAGTTAGAGGCTTTCAGACATAAAACTAGAATTAGCTTTTGGGTTGTCAATTTTGCGTTCAGACTTACTACATTCTTCGATATTTACATATTCAAATATGCTTGGATTAAATTTTTCTTTCCACTTATTTATTTAAACAAGTTTAACTTCTGCACAGATTGTATTTGATTTTAAAATGCCTAGGTATGCCAGACCATGGGTTAGCTTGGGGTCACTTGTGACACTAAGCACCGTGTTACATCTAGGGGATAGCCTCGGTGCGTGACATTGCCCATGCCACCTTAGGGTGGTTGATTGATTCCTCAATCTAGATATTTGAGGATGAAATTAGCAGGAATGTCTAGATAGAGTGCATGACATATATGATACAGAATTAGATAGAAAAGAATTTATCTATAATTGAGAGAAAGAGCTTGTTCACTATTGGTGCACCCAATTAGAATAAAACGGGAACAATGACAATTACAACCTTGGAGGATATGGAATTCCTAATGAAATTGATAGAAAGAGGCTTCACCATCCATCCCAATCTAAGAAGTTCAAGGTGGAGGTTAGTTTTCTGCCAAAATGCAAGCCATGGTCACAACGAGTCAACCTTTATACACTGAGGCATCAAAGCCTAGACCAACAAACTTGTGCGCTTAGTATGCCACAAAGACTTCTATCCTATTATTTTTTTTTCTTTTTATGTATTGGAGACACTGTGTAGTTTTTAGCTAGGGGAGGGGTAGTATGATTTTACCTCATGTTTTGCATTGGTATGAAATTTTGAGAAGGATTTCCCTTATTTTTCTTGTAAATAGTAGTGTCAGTCTTAGTAGAGTTACTTTACAATTTTTCTTAGTCATGGTTATTTACTGAGAGTTTATTTTGATGCTGAACTAGACAATATTTAGATATAATTGAGTCTAGCATAATGACTTTTTCCAATGACAGATTGGTAGATGACTTTCTTAAGAGAATAAGTCTAAGTTAGTTTAAGCAGAATACTGTAGGATTGACTTAAATGGAGGTAGTCTATTTGCTTATGACAGGAAACTTGTTTTTGTTGTAAAAATTGGACGCCTCTAAAAAAATGCATGAACTCCAATTGTACATATTAACATATATTTCTCTTTTTGTGACATTATAAGCTTCTAAATGCTTAGACATTTTTTGGTACACGGGTGCAATAAGTAAAGATATACCATGGGTTGAAATATCCCATCTTTCATATGGGATAGTAATCCCACCATTTTAGTACAAATGATGGAATAAGATAGTCTCACGATTAGCCAATATATTACACCAAGCATGGACTAAAGTTAATTCTAAATTTTATTCTTGGATTATTATACTCATTCCACGTACCAAATGACCCCTTAGAGTACTAGTTTGGGGTTAAAATGAAAGCTAAATAAAGTCCAGTGCCATTATGTGTGTAAGTACTTAGTTGTTATTTCTATGTATATGTATAAAATTTAGAACTTGCCTGGTTAGTCATACCACATGTGTGATGATAGCTTAGTTGTAGAGATGAACGTAGGTCTTTTTTGTGAAACAAAAACCAGTTTATCCTTTATGAGCCTTCCAAATGTGAAATCATATCTCTAGTCTCCCATTTTGAACTTTTAAACCTTTTTGTGCTTAGTTATGACTGAAAACCAAATCCCTTGTGTAAAAATTATTCTATTTTTTAATCGATCTCTTCTTGACATTAATAATTAAAAATGAGGTATAAATAGTGTAAGGTTGGGTGAAAGGGTGGAAAGGATTGTAACACCCCACCAGTTTGAATATTTGAATTAACTCGTACTTTTAGAATAAGACTAAGAGTGCTTATTATGTTTGGAGAGATGTTTTATGAGGTTTTTTAATTGCACAATGGTTGTATATTAAGTTTTGATGTCAAGCAAGTTGTAAAATAAAAGTCGGCAAAAGTTATTGTAAATTCCTTTAAGAATTTCTCTGAAAGTTTGGGTCAAATGTCTCAGAGAATTTATCCCAATATATAAAGAATTAGTGGCCCCGTATATACAAAATTAAATGTCTACGAGTATAGTTTTTAATGCATTAAATCATTTGTTCATACAACTTCAGAATAGAGAGATATTTGCATTTCTGTGTGACTTCACAAGCACGCATGTGAAGGTGGCCTCCCTAGCCCCAAGGTCAGTTGACCTTTATATAAACTGATTTCCCTTTGTTTTAAACTCAGAAACTAGACAAAAAATCTCAGAAAATTAAAGAATAAATTTCTTAAATTTACCATTGGTGTTGATGCTTTCAACTCGGATGTTTAATGGTGGTTTCTCTATGTTGAGAGCTCGTCTTTTTGGTATAGTTTTTCCCATCGATTTGATGGTGTATATTTATAGGTGTTATAGAATCGAGCTTGGAGCTATTTATTGTGTATGTGGAAGTAGCTACAGAGTTTTATTGGCAAGGTAAGACTCTCATACTCCTATCTGTTTGTTGAATCGAGATTCTAAGCTTCTGGTTTTGAAAAGTTGTAGTTATCGATGACGTGTAGTTGTATCTTGTTGATTTTGGCTCTATTTGTAATTACTGCAAGGAGGAAGATTGTTTATATTTGGATTTCAAAGTGTTTTGTTGAGGTAATATTCCTCCTACTATCCTCTTTCGTAATTACATCTTGTAGTATCATTTTTACAAATTTTTTAGCCACAAAGCGATGTTTTGATTATCGTGGCTTCGGGAAACCCCTTTGTTTTATTAAGTTTGGTTATCATTGTTGTGTACTGATAGTTTTAAGGTGTTGGAGGGACTAGGGGTTGGTGTGACTCTTATTGGGGTCGCGTATGATTGTTGTCAGATTAAACAACATGAAGTATGACTTGTTGTATTACCTCAGGAGCTCGCCGCTCTTGTGAGATGTTGATAACTTCTTGTCATAGTTATTAGCTATTGGTTTGGTAGAGATTATGATGTCATTTATTAAGTTAAAGAGGGCTAGTTGTAGTGATGACCTTAACACTTTATCAATTATCTATTGTTCATTCTTGTAGTCTTGTTGATTCTAGAAATTGTTGCATTATGATAGGTTGGTTGAGCTTCATAGCGATACCTTTGAGGCTTTGGTGAAAGGTATGTTAAGGTTTCTTTTTTGCTTTTTTGCATGACCCTGAAGGCCCAAGCTTGTCATAGCTTATATGACGTTGTTATTCCATTTGTGGCCTTATATTATTGAGTTTGCTATCACAACATGATATAGTGACTACCTGCAACACTCTATTCCTTACTTAGTGGCCTAGAAAAGCATGTTATGATTCTATTGAGTTCACCTCTGATTACTTTCTATTATTGTGTTGTTTTTATTGTCTGGCTGCTACCTAAGATCTTGTTTTGTCCTACACAAAAACCTAACACTGCAGGGTTTTGGAGCCTACAGACTTATTACTATACCAAGACTTTAGGCCAGGAAGACTGTGCCTACGGGCTAGGTAAACCGTACGTACAGGATGGTCAGGCTGTACCTACGGGTCAACAATTACAATATATTACTGTGCCCTTGGGCGAGATAGACCGTGCTATTATGCCGAATAGACTGTACCTATGAGATAGGAAGGCTATACTTATGGGGCAACATATATTGTACCACATAGCCTCAAAGTTGCATTAAGTCATGACACATGTATATTTAGACTGTTCAGATCAAATTATCATTGGTGTCCAGGTAAGGGGCCAGTATGCGTTTTTAACGACGTTTTGTACTCATTAGGACTTATTGTGATTATGTGTTGTTTGTACCTATCGGATTTATGGGGGCCAATTCAGGCTATTATTTGCTACGTGTTTAAATGTAATCTTATTGCAGGTTGGTAAGGTCTTATACTTTTATTTTACTCCTGCCTCTTTGGGTTCAGTCCTTACACTTCAGTTTCACTTTTCAGTTTGCCTTACATGCTCAGTATATTATGTTGTACTGATGCCCTATTGCTTGGTGAAGTTCTATTCATGCTTGCATGTCCTAAGCTATGACTAGACAGACCCGTCGGGTAGCATAGTAGAGCTTTTAGCGGATTAGTTGGCTTCTTTCCTTCCACGGGTTGCCATAGTCTCAGAGGTTTCCCTTTTTTCTATTTATAACTTTTGCGTAGGTTGGTGCCCTGTCCTACCAAGTATTGCATTCATAAAGGCTTGATGACTAGTATTTTGGGTTGCATAGCTACGATGGTGACCTTTTGTCCTTGTATGTTGATTAGTTGTAGCTTGTTGTCCCGTTGTGCCTTGTTGTTGTTGTTGTTGGTTGTAGTTTAATAGCCTATTGGACTAGATTATGTTGTTTATACATGTTTTTAGTTTCTGCATAGAGATTTTAATGGCCTCGAAGGTCCAAATAGAGTTTATGCTTTCCTAGATATCATGGCGGCATCGATGGCCCAAACAGGACTTATGTGCTACCTGCTTATTGCTTTATATGAACTGTTGGGATTAGCTATTTTTTTAGTAGAGCTATTGACAGGGCCCTCGCAGGTCAAAAGCTAATATTTAAGCCGAGATATACTTGTTTGTTTTCTTGATTGTGTGTGGCTATTATGCACCATTGGCAAGTGGTTCAGCAGGGTCAGCTTTGTCTTATGTTTTGGCATTAGGTGCAAGTTCCCTCCCTCAATCCCGAGTTTGGGGTGTGACAAACTTGGTATCAGAGTAACATCGTATCGTAGGGAGTCTGTAAGCTGTAACACCTCAGAAATCCTAAGATAATACCCTAGTGTGGTGAGTGCTTTGGATGCGAATCATGTTCATAAGAGACTCCTATAACCAAGATAAGTTGAAAGCACCTCAACCAAATGAGTTTTCTTGTAAGACTAAACTAGGGTCAACTTCAAACGATCCTTTCTCCTAAAATATAAATAGTTAGGTGGCCTAGTACCTACCAAATTAAAGGTTTTTGAGTCTTCTTTGCAATGCCACTGACCTCTTATTAATCCGAGTCCGGAGTAAAACCGTGATTGCTGAACTGAACACTGAAAGTTTCATTTTTAAAACCACTGGTTGGTTGATGGCCCATAGATTAAAACCACGGTTCGTAGATTGACCCGTGGTTTGTCAAAAATCAGCTTTTCTTCCCTAGATTCCACGAGTGACTTGACGGTTCATCATTTTAAACGACGGACCATCCTGTAACTCGTGGAATGGAGTTACAGTAGACTCTCAAAAGTTATTTCTAAAATCACGTATCAAATGACGGTCCGTTATTCACTTTGACGGTCCATAAACTGACCCGTAATCCCTGAAGCCGAGTCATTTCATCAGTTTTTCCAAGCTTAAGTCCAGGGGTATTTTTGTAATCTTCCACTCTTTTAACTCCTATACTAGGTCATTTTAAGCCTATTTAAAAGGGTTTTTATTCCCACTTGGCATAAGTTATCTCCCATTCTTCCAAACAAGTTTCAAGAGAGGAAAAAAAAGAGTTTCATCCTCTCAAGCTTCAAGATAGGGTTTCAAACTCCATAGCAAGGGATCCACTCAAAGTCTCCAAGCTCCAAGTCAAGTCTCCTAAGTCTTTTCCATTGAAGTGGGTTATCTTCACCTAAGGTATGTGGGTATTCAATAAGGGATTCCTTCACCCTTATGCCCAAAACCCCAATCTTCTAAATTGAACTTATGGATTTCTAAACTAGGGTTCTTACTCAATTCTTATGGGTCATTCTAGAATTGTTTCCTCATGATTCTTCTATGGATTCTAACTCTAAATTGCATGATTTTTCATGAGTTTTTATGAGTGGTTTCTTATTCATGATTTTAAGGCCAATTCTTATTTTGATCTATGAACTCATGAAACTAGGGTTTTGATCTAAAATTGGGAAAAGTTTATGAAATCAGTTTCTATGTTTAAATTTATTGTTTCCTCTTGATTACTCATGATTTAAGTATGATTCTCTTATTGGTTTTAAAAGCCCAAGCATGAAAGTTGATTTATAGCATCAAACTATGAAATTGTATGTTTTCAAGAGAAACTTGGCATGATTAGATATCATGGCCTTTATGAATTTATGAAATTGCATGCCTAATTCTTCAAGTATGAATTTAGAAAGAAAAGCATGTTTTTGAATTATGGCTATGCTAAACTTTATGAACTATGATATGAAAGTTGCATGATACCCGATGTGTTTTCATGCTTTATGTATAAGATTTGGCATAAGAGTATGCCCTTATGAATAAGTTTTGGCATGAGAGTATGCCTTTATGATTATGAGCTACACGTGCATATTTTGGGAGTAGTATTTAGCACCGAGAGGACAGGGTGAGAGTACCCTTAGTCCCATAAACTACATTGCCAGCGTAGGTTATGATATGATATGATATGTGCCTTAAAGGCTTATGAGAGTGGATCCACGTCTTTATGTATGGTGTCCTTGCCTTAGCGGGGCATAGGATAGCTTTGCCAACTAGGATTATATAGTTGGGTATGGTGACTTGTTCCATGGCAGGGTTCAAAGTCAGCTTTGCTAACTGGAGTTATACAGTTAGATTCTATGTAGCTCACGTGGTCTCATGTCAGTTATAATAAACTCATGTATGTTATGTTTTCAAGTTTTCTAAGCTTCATGAACTTTCTTATGAAACATCATCTTGAAGTTGGCTTTTGCCTTATGATTTGATTTCCACTATGATATCTTCTTATGATCTTTACTATGCATGGAGTTACCTAAATACGGTTTAAAGCATGTTTCACTCTAGTTATGCATTGCTCACATACTTAGTACATTCCATAGTACTAACGCATATTGCGCTACATCCTTTGATGATGCAGATTCATGTGTCCCTTCATAGCTTCGTGGCTAGAGTTCCCTACCACTCACGATCAGCTTTTGTGAGTCCTCATATTGCGAGGACTAGGCTTTATTCTAGCTTTTCTATGTCTTTTTTCCTTTCAGATTGTTGAGTTAGTTGGGGTATTGTCCCATCAACTCCTTATGCTAGTTTCCGAGGCTTTCAGACATAGATGTTATGAGGTGATCTTCGAGTTGTATTTCCTATTCGGCTCTTTATTTATGATATGTCTCCCTGTTTTGGATTTCTTTATGATGCTTCCATTCCATTTTTCTTTACATGCTTGAGAATGCTATGACCAAGGTTTAACTTGGGATCCTTTGGTTCCAAGTCCCATGTTACATCTAAGGGGTAACCTCGGAGTGTGACATAAGCCATATCTAGTAGAGTCTTGTTCATAAATATGTTGTGCACCATATTTTATAACAGGAAACTGCTGGCATTGTTCAGGAAAGTTACCTTTCTTTTTCTCAAATCGTGCTATAGAGCTGAGTCATAAGGGTTGAGTTCTTCGGCTTACGATTATTAGCTGTCTTGTACTAAAACTGTGCATAATAATAATATGAATATCACATGGATTTAGACCTTTGCAAGGAAAATATAGGCACTTCTACATCAGTATTATACTTCTTAGAGGGTCGAGAGAGAGCAACAGAAGAGGGATAGGCCCATGTTGTTTTAGACAGAGGCTCAGAGTGGCTCCAAACCTCCATATTTAAGAAGACCACCTAGGACCCCACTACAATAGTCCTAGGGTAGAAGGTTGGATTATCGAGGGTGGTAAGGTCTGAGTGAGAGCTCATGAGCATCAGGCTCGTAGTAGTACAGGGTCCCAAAGCAGTTTAGATTAGATGTGCCACATTGTGATACTTTCAGTAGAGCACATGTCTATGGATGCCATCAGGGATCCACAATATGCTATTCTTATGGCAAAGAGGGTCATATATAAAGATATTATCTGTTAAGGGACCAACAGGGTTAAGGACAGAGGGATAGATAAGCAACATGATTGTCTTTCTCATTACATCCTGTAGAGTGTGGGTCCCAAACTTCAGCAGGTAGAGTTTGAGGCCATACAGGAGCATCTAGTTCTGGCAGTGGCTGGAATTGCACTTACAAACTGACAGGTCATCAGGATTTATAATCATCGCAGGATGTTGTAACAGGTATATTGAGTGTTTTCTCCTACTGTGTTTATGCTTAGATAGATGTAGGCTCCACATTATTGTATGTTGCCCTATTTATTGCTGGAAAGTTGTGTGTAAAACCCCAAAACTTCCAAGCCCAGACTTAGCTCAGAAAACCAGAAGAAATTAATTTTTCCTACTGTCAGTTATTCCATGAGTCAGATCCATGAGCCATGGAACTTTCCACGAGTCATGGACTCAACTCGTGGAAATAACATCAGAGGCCAGTCCCTCTGAAGATCAGTTCATGACCCAAGATCATGGACCATAAAAGTTTCAACGGACCGTAGATACCATCCGTGAAACCTTCCCTACAGATGAATCCCAGGATCCATGAGTGGGATCCATGACCCATGGAAGTTTCCACGAGTTGTGAACCACACTCGTGAAACCCATATTAAGCAGCACAGACTTCCTGTACTGAGAACCACGAGAGGGTTCCACGAAGGATGGATGGTTCCATGGGTTGTGAACCCAAGTCGTGGGACTCAGACCCACAGCCTGTCAAAAAGGTCCAGGAACCACGATAGGGTTTCACGAGCCATAGAAGTTTCCACGAGTCGTGGAACCCATTCGTGGAACCTGGGTTGTGAATTTCAGCAATTTTCTAGGGCATTCTAGACTTTTCCTACCTCTTTTAATGCCTAAGCTACGATATTTTGGTTATTCTAAGACTAGTGTTTTAGTCAAAAACTACCTAAATCATCTATTCTCCTAAAATCATCAGACTTAGAAAGAAAAAAAGCAAAAGAGGCGACAGTTTTCTCTCAAGAATAAGCAGGAGGTCTTCTTCAAGATCAACCCTAAACCCAAGGTTTTCCTCCATCGTTTCTTCTCCAAGTATGTGAGATTTCACTAGTGGGTTCCTTTCACCCATTAGGTCCCTAGAATTTAGTCAAGCTCTTTAGTTCTTCATGAAATATTCAAACCTAGGGTTCCTAAATCTTAAGGATTCCTTTCAATCCAGATGCTATGGTTTAAGTGTAATTAGATACATGTTTCTTGGGGAATTAGCATAATCACATATACAAAATTCAGTAACCCTAGCTTGTACTGAAATTCAGTATTAATGATTTACACTTGCTAGGCAGATAATTTAGACAGTCATACTTCAGAATAGAATGCTATAATGTTTCAGTATATATGTACGTTGCATTCTCAGATAACTATCAGTATTGAGCTATCTAAAATTTCATCTTGTGTTTTATTGCTTATGTATCCAGTTGGGAGTAGACTTAACACCAAGCGAACAAAGGGATGAAGGCTCACCCGCCAGTTTAGGCTGAGACCTTTAGTAACAGTCCCTGAGTCCCAGAACTATGACGCCACCCTAGGTTCTAAAGGGGTCACCCATCAGATTAGGCTTGACACCCTTGTCCCTTGTGGACATCAGTTTAGTGTATCCATGTCAGACTTATTCATACCCTTGGCAAGGTATGAACACCCTTCCATCTAGGGTTACAGGTCGGCCCCACAGTTAGCTCAGCTTGGGGTATATGGTTAATAGTATCTCCCATAGTCAGACTCATATTGCATTGACCTTATATTCGGTTATTCAGTTCTGCATGCTATATATTCATGATATTTATTTGTTCATTGAGTTTCATCTTACTTCTCAGTTTATGCTTCAGTATAATATTTCCGTGTTTAGTCCTTGTGTTATTCAACTTATCACATATCCCGCATGCTCAGTACATTCGAAGTACTGACGCATACTTTTGTGCTACATCATTGTATGATATAGGTTCAGACACTCAACATCTAAACCACGCTTAGCTCAACTTGCAGTCCTTACTCAGTAGCTTCAGTGGTGAGTCCTTATAGTTCAAGGATGACAATCATGCTTTATCTTCAGTCTTTACTTTTAGTTTCAAATTATTAGAGTTAGCTGGGGGCATGTCCCATCAACTCATATTAGTTAGAGGCTTTCAAACATAGACTAGTTTTAGCTATTGAGTTGTTAGTGTTGTTTTTCAGACATCATGATATTCTTATATATTTATTATGCAGACATGTTTTGGGGATCTTTCCCCACTTCAGTTATTAAATTATTTTCAGCTTCCGCACAATATATTTTTTTACTTGAAATAGTTTAGAAATGCCAGACCATAGGTTAGCTTGGGTCACTCATGATACTAAGTACCATGTTACGTCTAGGGGGTAACTAATATATTGGTATTTTACCTACTTATTTAACTCTTAATCTTATGATTTTGCTAATAATAAGTTGTAAAATAGTGCAATTGACACGTATTACTTCTATTTTGCAGGTCTCTATTTTTTAGAAGTGTTTGGGAAGAATTCATATGAAAACAAGTCAAAAAGACAGAGAAATATGGAACTGACAACTGATTGGTCTATGCGAATACAACATCCTCTTTGCGAACGTGAATGCCACTTGAGCAGAAGCTACGCAAATATGTCAGTCCTTCTGTGTACACAAAGGTCAACCAGATAGAAGACTCTTCGTGACCACGGTAAACTGCAGGTAGGCGAAGAAGGAACGTCATCTACGAGGAAGAAATGGAAATTTCCCCTTTTGGAAACCCCAATTCATATAAAAGACTTTTCAGCCATTTGGGAAGCTATCTTTGGCTATTCTTTGAATATCCTCACAACTTTTTGCAAAGATTGGAGAGCAAGTTCATCAACCAACACTATAGGAGTGAAGATTTGGATGCTCTTTATTGTAAAATCTTTAGTTTTCATTCTTCAACTCTTGTTCTTAATTGCTATTTTATTGGTGTATTGTTGACTTAAGACTGAGTTTGTATTAGAGATAATACTTATTTGGAGATTGAATTCATATATAGATTTTGATTTTGATTAATTATTTGGGTCTATTGAATCCTCCATGCTTGAATTTATAGTTAAAGGTTGCAAACATTAACTTAGCATTCTAATTTGGGTTTTTGCTTGAGAAAGGATTACCCTAAATTCGAGAATATTCAATAGTGGAGATTTGGGGTTTCCACTCTAGATCAAGGCTAGAAAGAGTTTGGTTGCTGGAAACTCCCATCTAAGAGTTGGGGTAAGAAATAACCCAACTTAAGTTGGTTTGTTGGTTATTGCTCACTCGTGGTGATTTGAGAGAACCCATGAGGATTGTTGTTTGATTGGTTGAAATACGGTAAAGTGCACTTTTAGCCAAGACTACCCATGTGTTAATCGGGTGCAAGTCTTGTGAATCGAATTCCCATTCCCAATTCTCCCTTGTTATCCTTGCTTGGTGAAAGCAAGGTGAAAGCATTGATCAAAACCTTTCTTTTATTTGATTTTTTTATCTTTTGATTTAGTCTAAAACCCCTCTTTTTAGATATCTTTCCCCTTTTGTTAATTGAACTTCATTAGGTTGCTTAGATTCTTTATTAGCGCAATCGCGACTATATTTTTCTCTGTGCGTATGACTCTGACATCTATTGGGAATATAAATATATTTTTCTTTGATGATTACAATCACCTCCATTAGAGAGTGTATTTGAGCATGATAAAAAATGGCGCCATTGCCGGGGAACAATTTGGCGTATTGAGTTAGTTTAGAATTGGAGTTTACTTACTCTAGTTCAATTTTGTGAATAGTTGTGTTTCTTTTGTTTAAGTTTATTTTTGTTGATTGATTTCATGCATCTCGAAATGATAGAGATGTTGGTTGTTGCAATCCTTGTTATAATGATCCTTGTTGTTATTGTGGAGGACCCCACCTTTGGCAAAAATGCAAGATTGGCCCTAGGAGAGGGAGGTACTCACCTTCTTGTTCCTATGATGGGTGTAATTATTATTTGTGTGGTGGTCGTGATGGACATTGGAGCAATTGCCCTAATGACTATCCTCCTCCCTCCTCTTGTGCTAACCATGTGGATAGTGGTGCTTGCGATCTTAATAGGAACCATGAATCAACAAGTGAAGAAGGCATATATGCTAAGCTCCACACCCTCGTGGCCTCGCTAGAAACCCAAGAAGAGGGTGTGAAATCCATAAAGCAAGGCTTGATGGGCATGATAATGAAAGAAGAAGGGAAGAGAAATTGTGCCACACAATCCATGGTGGATTTGTCCACTCCCCTTGCTCAAGATGATAAAGAATCCACCTATCCGAAAAGTATATATGCCATGCCTCACACTATCTTGGCCAAGCAATATATCACAGAGGAGGATGTGCAATCCATTAAGCAATGCTTTGTGGATGCAAGGGCTAAAGAAAAGAGGAGAGAAAGCATGCCACACAAACCATGGCATATTTTTCTACATCTCTTGATTGAATTGGTGAAGAAAATCCTCCGAGCCAAGCAAATGAACATGTCTCGAACATTAAGCTCAATTAAATTCACTTTGAGGACAATGATGAAGATTTGCAAAACATGGAATCGTCTGAAAGTGAACTCGTACCGATAATGCTTGAACCCTGATAAGAAGAGAAATTTATATTAGGTGAGGTTGTGAGCGTAGAATGGGTGTTAAACCAAGCTCACCAACTTGAGGCCTATAGGGAACAACGTGATAGAATGCTATGAATGTTTGAGGTATTGTTGAAAAGGCATGCCAAGAGAAGTAAAAAAGAAAAGGTTCTTGAAATTGCTATTCGAAGTTTGGACGTCGATTTGAATGCTCGTGTTGACACATGCACAAGGGATGCTCGTGACTTGAAGGTGTTGTTGCAACCAACTAATCCATACAAGGATCACGATGCTGGAAGCAAATGAATGATACTAGAGTTGCAATGATTCATCGTGAAAGACTCTAGTTCATTCGAAAGTGAGGATGCTATAAATTAAACAAGTTTGAAGGTGGAGACGCTCAAATCTTATTCCAACCACTTGTCAACCTTTAATTTGGTTGAATAGACAAAAGTCTAAGTAATCAAGCTTCTGGAAGACCTTGGAAAGAGAATGGATCAAAGCGTATTTGGTTTTAAAGTTGACATAGAAAGAAGGCAAGGCGACCTTTCTCACTTGAAGGCTAAAAAGTGAAAAATGTGACACCAAGAAAATGGCCTTCTCATGTTCACACCTTCACCCCATGAGGTTTACCGGAAGTTTGATTCAGATTTGGATCAAAGGTTCAAGTCTTCCAAGTGGAGATCTAGAGGGTGAGGTAGCTTGCATTGCGCCACAATGTTAAATTATGCACTTGATGGGAGGCAAACCATCATTTTTATGCTTTACTTCACTTTTTGTTTCTTTTTGGTTTGTCTTTAGGTGCCCAAAGGAATGAGAAGAGGAACCTAGTGTTGAGAAGCACCAAAAAGACCTCTGAAAAATATGCTTTTCGCACCTAGAAGAGTGCCCGTCTCACATGCCATCACATAAGCAATCAATGAACTGAACAAAAACATTGGCGAACGTGGTGCATTTTGCACCTCACAAAGTACCCATCGCACCCCACTTCGCACGTCATAAATAGTGAGCTGGAAGAAAATGTAAAAATCTGGTCCAACAAGTCTTCTTTGCGAACGCGGTGGACCGGCTGCGTACGCAAAGGCCAATCAAAAATCATGCTATTGTGTACGCGTCAGACCACCCATGAATGCGAAGGCAACAACATATTCTAGGTATATTTAAACGTTCAAAAGCAATCAGAAGTCCCCAAATGTTTTCTTCTCAAAACAAAGGTGTTCCTCTTCCTTAAGTACACAAATAAATTCCATCAAGTTCTTCCATTGCTTTGCTAATTGCTACACATCAGGTATAAAAGCTAACCCTCCTTATTATGGTGCCCTTGTCAGGCTTGTTTTTTTTGGTTGTATGCCTTTGTTGGGTTTTGGAGTTGCTATGGATGAAATTGATAGCTTAGGTTGTCAGTTTCTTTCCTTGTAGCTTATTTGTTTCTTTTTATAGTAGGATTATTGGATGTTTTAGAGCCAGGGGAAGTCTGAGTACCTGTTAGGCTAATTAGAACTTGCTGGAGCTGAGAGAACTGTATGGCACATGCTGTTGTGCGAACTGCATGAGCTTCGCACATGACCACTGTCTTTCCTGTGCGTTGCACATGCGACCCGCACTTTGACATGTGCAAATTGCATATTGCCTTTGTGATGGGATTGGTGTGTTAATGAGCCTTGAGTAGCCATATCTAGTTAGATAGATGAATTGGCCCAATGATAGATTGAGTGATGTCATTCTTAAGGGAAAATCGTCATATCTTGAGGTTTTAGTTGCTATTTACTTGTTTAGTACTAATGAAGTAGTCTTGCATGTTAAGTGAAATAGGAATACCATTTCAAAATTTTGTGAAAAGCGCATGGCGAAGAGTGATGTTTGTGATAACCCCATTGATCTTTTTGTGACTCTTAGCTCATTAGCCGTGATAATGTATAATGGCTCCACTTTATTCTTGTTTAGGAAGTTAAAATAGATCCTTCTTGAATGATTCGCATGCCATGTGTTGTGAGGTTTAGTTGAATAATTCTTGTGCTTGCTCGGGTTAACTAGAACTTGCCCGGTTAGTCTTTAATGCTAGTCTTGATTGCTCTTGGTTGGAGAAATGATCTTAGGCCTTCTTTGTGATTATTGAAGCCTACTTAGCCTTAAAAGCCACCATTGAACTTAAATTAAATCATTAGTCACCCCTCTTGAGCCTAATACCTCTTTTTTGGCAACCTCGGTACAAACCTTGAACCATTTTGACAATGAATTCCTCTCTTGAACCCGTCCCTCCTTGAACTCCACAAGTGTGAAATCGAGGCTATAAGCCTAAGTTTGGGGGTTGATTAAAGGTACCTTGGAAGAGTGCTAATTGAGCTTATCTTGGTTTGTTGCATAAAAAGAATAGCCAAAAAGAAGAAAGATTTTTGAAAATAAAAGCAAAGAGGAAAGGGAAGAAAGAAAATCCTCCAAGGTGAAGGAAATGATAAGAATTGGGGATTCAAATAGAAAGAAGTGAAATGGTGCCTCGTGTTGAATGAAAATGAAATAAATAGCTTTGGCTTCGAATTAAAAAAGTTGTGTAGAGTTCGAGGAGGATGTAGTCACTTGAATCCAAATGCGTATCCTACCCATCCCCGAGCCTACATTACAAGCTTAGAAAAGCCGTTTGAGATCTCCGATTGTTGTTCTGGAGCTAGTGGCAAATGAAAATAAGGGCAAGCCTATGGTTGATACTTGTTAGCACTTGAACTTCCTTGTGAGTACGAGTGTTTGTATTTGTCCCTTGTGATTGTCTTTGTACATAATATGTTTTTAGGACTTTCGTTCTTGTGAGGGCATGCGAATTAGGATAGTTAGTGACATTGATAAGCTCCAAAAATGAGTCAATTGAGCATGTTTTGGTAGGATAGTGTTTTTGAGTCACATCTTGACGATTGGTTGTTTTCACTTGGTTGTTCTTAATGTTCCATTACATCCTTGAATGGTGTTTTGAATACAGCAGAATGCTTGGATTAAGTTTTCATGTAATTGACTAATCATTAGTACCAACCGAAGTCATACTTGGTGATTGAAATGGGTTTTCCTTGACTTGAAGTGATGTCTTTGCACTTGTGTTGTGTGCCTCTTGAAATAGAGTTTTTAGTTGCTTGAGGACAAGAAACAGTTCAAGTTTGGGGTTTGATAAGTTGGTATTCTACCTACTTATGTAACTCCTAATCTTATGCTTTTGCTAATAATAAGTGGTAAAATAATGCAATTGACACAAATTACTTCTATTTTGCAGGTCTCTGTGTTTTAGAAGTGTTCGGGAAGAATTCAGATGAATATAAGTAAAAAAAGAAGCTATCTGGAGAAATATGGAACTGACAGCTGATTGGTTTGTGCGAATGTGGCACCCCCTCCATGAACATGAAGGCTACTTGAGCAAAAGCTACAAAAACATGGCAGTCCTTCCGCATACACGAAGGTCAACCAGACATAAGACTCTTTGCGAATGCGGTGGATCACACGCGTAGGCGAATAAGGAACGTCAGCTGCGGGGAGGAAATGGAAATTTCCCCTTTTGGAAACCCCAATTCTCATAAAAGACTTCTCAGCCGTTTGGGAAACTATCTTTGGCTATTATTTGAATATTCTCACAACTTTTGGCAAAGCTTGGAGAGCAAGTTCATCAACTAACATGATAGGAGTGAAGATTTGGATGCTCTTTACTATAAAATCTTTAGTTTCCATTCTTCAACTCTTGTTCTTAGATGTTTTTTTATTGGTGTATTGTTGACTTGAGACTTGGGTTTGTATTAGAGATAATACTTGTTTGGACATTGAATTCATATATAGATTTTGCTTTTGATTAATTATTTGGGTCTATTGAATCCTCCATGCTTGAATTTATAGTTAATGGATGCAAACATTGACTTAGCATTCTAATTTGGATTTTTTCTTGACAAAGGATTACCCTAAATTTGAGAAGATTCAATAGTGGGGATTTGGAGTTTCCAGTCTAGATTAAGGTTAGAAATAGTTTGGTTGCCGAAAACTCCCATCTAAGAGTTGGGGTTAGAAATAACCCAACTTACCCAAATTAATTTGTTGGTTATTGCTCACTCGTGGTGATTCGAGAAAATCCATGAGGATTGTTTCTTGATTAGTTGAAAGACGGTTAAGTGAACCTTTAGCCAAGACTACCCATGTGTTTATCGGGTGCAAGTCTTGTGAATTGAATTCCCATTCCCAATTCTCCCTTGTTATCCTTGCTTGGTGAAAGCAAGGTGAAAGCCATTGATCAAAACCTATCTTTTATTTGATTTTTTTATCGTTTGATTTAGTCTAAAACCCATCTTTTTAGATATCTTTACCCTTTTGTTATCTGAACTTCAATAGGTTACTTAGATTCTTTATTAGCTAGATCGCGACTACATTGTTCTTTATGGGTACGACCCCGACATACATTTGGGAATATAAATGTGTTTTGCTCTGACGATCGCAATCACCTCCATTGGAGAGTGTACTTGAGCATTATCAAAAATTGAATTTGCATATGTGTTGGGCTGTGTATGTTGGTGAAGTCCGAGTAGCCATATCGATTAAGACAGATGATTTGGCCCTATGATAGATTGAGTGATGTCGTTCTCAAGGGCAAATCGTCATCTTTTGATATAATTTGGATGATGATTTGATTGGTACTGATAGATTTAGTCTTGCATGTGAATTGAACCAAATTGAGCATACCCCTCCTAAATTTTTGTAACATAGTTGAAAAACAAAGAATGTTGTTTGTGACAATGCCTTTAATCTTTTTGTGACTTTTGACCAATTAGTGATTACATAGATGCAAAATGTGGCTCTACTTGTCCTTGTTTAGGAAAGAAAAATTGATCCGTCTTGAATAGTTTGCATACCATGTGTGGTGAGTGTTATTGAATAATCCTCGTACTTGCTTGTGTCATCTAGAACTTGCCCGGTTAGTCATTCCAATGCTAGTCTTAATTGTGTTGGTTGGAGAAATGATCTTAGGACTTCTTTGTGATTTTTTGAAGCCTACTTAGCCTTAAATGTGACCATTGCACTCAAATTGTATCATTAGTCACCCTTCTTGAGCTTAATACCTTTTCTTTGACAACCTTGGTACAAGCCTTGAACCAATTTGAAAATAAGCCACTCTTTTAAACCCGTCCCTCCTTGGACTATACAAGTGTGAAATCAAGGCTATAAGCCTAAGTTGGGAGTGATTAAGAAGTACCTTAGAGGAGTGGAAAGTGAGTAATTTTGGTTTGTGGATCGAATCCGGAAGGAATTGTCGAAAAGAAGAAAGAATTTGAAGAAGAATGAAATAATGAAAGGAAAAGAGGAAAGGAAAGAAAATAAATGATTCCTCCAAGGTGAACAAATTGATAAAATTTGGACCCCAATTGAAATGAGTAAATGGTGTCTTGTATTGAATGAAAATGAAAACAAATGGATTTGGTTTCAAATTGAAAAAAAAGTTTTGTGGAGTTCGAGGAGGATGTAGTCACTTGAATCCAAATGCGTATCCTACCCATCCCCAAGCCTACATTACAAGCTTAGAAAAGTGCTTTGATATCTCCGGCCAATTGCTTTTGAGTTTGTAGCGAATGAAAATAAGGGCAAGCTTACGGTTTGATACTTGTTCGTGCTTGAGGTCCTTTGTGAGTATGAGTGTTGTGCATGTGTCCCTTGTTTTATCATTGTAAATAGTGTGTTTTGGGACTTTATTTGTTGTGAGGGCATGAGAATTAGGATAGAGGTGATGTTGATATTTCCCGAATAGGAATCAAATGAGAATGATTGGTGCTAGTAGTCTTAAGTCATTTCTTGAGGATTCGTTGTTTTCACTTGATCATAATTGTAAGTCTTTTGCAACTCTTGAAAAGGTTTGTGAAATTGAGGGGATTGTAGTGTTGAGCATCCGCTTGTGATTGACTAATTATTAGTACAAATCGAAATCATATCTTTTGTGCTTGAGTATATAAGTATGTGTGAAAATGATTGAATGGTCCTTGTGCTTAGTAGTTAGAGTCACTGAGAGTTGAGTTATGATTTGCTTGAGGAAAAGCAAGAGACTAAGTTGGGGGTGTTTATAAGTGGTGGATTTAACACTTATTTGTATCTTTTTTTATGCTTTTGTGTCTTCAAATGATAATATGAGATGGCTTATGGCAGGTTTTAGCTATATTGTAGGTGATTCTTGTTTCTGTGGATATTTGGAACAAGTGGATCAAAAAGGGATGAAATTGTAGCAAAAAAAGAGAAGACTCCACTGAAGTACCAGGTCTGTTGCCCCTACACTCTCTGAGGCGCAACAACACTGACGCAGGTGCGGAGATAGGAGCGCCTCTGCGGCCCTTTTGCTATATGGCACAGGTGCACCTGCACTATTTGTGCCGCCACAACGTCTCTTCCCTTTTGTTTCTTAAGGCGCCATAGCGGTCACGCACTTGCGGCTAAAATTCTGCAGGTGCAATTGACGGATTCCAGTCAAGCCCACATTGGTCATTTCACACCCTTGGAAACCCCAGCTCACATAAAACATCTCTGAGCCGCCTTGGAAAGAATCTTTGGCTAATCTTTGGACTTTTGGCAAAGCTTGGAGAGAAAGTTCATCAACAAACACCATAGGAGTGAAGATTTGGATGCTCTTTATTGTAAAATCTTTAGTTTCCATTCTTCAATTCTTGTTCTTAATTGCTATTTTATTGGTGTATTTGTTGAATTGAGATTTGGGTTTGTATTAGAGATAATACTTGTTTGGGTATTAAATTCACATCTAGATTTGTCTCTTGGATGATTATTTGTGTTTATTGAATCCTCCATGCTTGAATTTACAGTTAATAGTTGCAAACATTGACTTAGCTTTCTAATTTGGGTTTTTGCTTGAGAAAGGATTTCCTTAAATTCGGGAAGATTCAATAGTGGGGATTTGGGTTTCCACTCTAGATCAAGGCTACAGATAGTTTGGTTTCCGAAAACTCCCATCTAAGAGTTGGGGTTAAAAATAGCCCAACTCACCCAAGTTAAATTGTTGGTTATTGCACACTCGTGGTGATTCGAGAGAACCCATGGGGATAGTTGCTTGATTGGTCAAAAGATGGTTAAGTACACCTTTAGCCAAGACTACCCATGTGTTGATCGGGTGCAAGTCTTGTGAATTGAATTCCCATTCCCAATTCTCCCTTGTTATCCTCGCTTGGCGAAAGCAAGGTGAATGCCATTGATCAAAACCTATCTTTTATTTGATTTTCTTTATCTTTTGTCTTAGTCTAAAACCCCCCTTTCTAGATATCTTTCCCCTTTTGTTAATTGAACTTATAAGCTTATTAGATTCTTTATTAGCTCAATCACGACTACATTGTTATCTGTGGGTACAACCCCGACATCCATTGGGAATATAAATGTGTTTTGCTTTGACGATCACATTCACCTACATTGGAGAGTGTATTTTAGCATTATCAGTAACCTCGGGGCATGACAAACTTTGTATCAGAGCATCAGGTTTAAGCATCCTAGGGTGTCTGAAAGCTGCGTCAAGTAGAGTCTTCTTCATGGGTGTGAAGCGCGCCACACTTATGGGGGAGAAGCTATGAGATGTCATTAGTAACAACTTCCCATCTTTCTTTTCCAGCTCATGCTATAGAGTATGAACTCTATTTAGTCTCCTTATAACTCATGCTCTTCACATTTCAGAAAATGCCTCCTAGAAGAGCTAACGCCAGGAATCAGCCAGCACCAGCAGCTCCTGCAGACCCTCTGAATGAGCAAGTCACTCATGCCAAATTTTGGGCTACTTTTTAGGTGCTTGCTAAGGCCATGACCGCTCAGGTCAATCAACAGGCTGCGGCACCAGCTTCACCTTAGACAAATTCTGCCGCAGTAAGGATCCGAGACTTCACTCGGATGAACCCTCCAGAGTTTCATAGGTCCTAGTCCAAAGAGAATCCACAGGAGTTTCTTGAAAATATTCAGAAGGTGATAGACATTATGGGTGTCACTCTAGTAGAGAGTGCAGATTTAGCCGCCTATCAGTTGAATGGAGTGGCTTATACTTGGTATCAATAGTGGAAGGAGTCTCGTTGTACTAATGCAGGTCGAGTGGATTGGAACCACTTCAAGACTGTATTTCTGGACAGGTTTTTCCCACTTGAGCTCAGGGAAGCCAAGGTCTAAGAGTTTGTTAACCTAAAGCAAGAAGATATGAGTATGAAGGAGTACGCTCTCAAGTTTACTCATTTATCTAAATATGCTCTGGCAAAAGTAGCGAACTCTAGGGCCTGCATAAGCAAGTTCGTATCTGGTGTGTCTGATGATGTGGTCAAGGAGTGCAAGACTGCCATGCTGATTAAAGAGATGGATATCTATAGGTTAGTTACTTATGCTCAGTTGATCGAAGAGGAGAAAATCAAGGAAAGGTGAGGAGATAGTAAGAGAGCTAAAATATGTGACTTCAACTACTTTCAGCAGAGGTCAGAGGGTGGTAACCGCTCTTAGTTCCATCAGAAATCTTTAGCTCTAGCTCCGTCTTCTACTAGTGTCCCAGTGCTTAAGTTCATACACGGTCGCCGGGATAGAGCGCTAGGCTCTAAGTCCCAAGGTACAGTTACTAGTGGGCGCAACAATCTAGTTTATAAGAAGTGTGGTAATAACCACCAGGGTGAGTGTATGGCGGGTAGTGGTAATTTCTTTAGGTGTGGTAAGCTAGGCCACATGATGAAGAAGTGCCCTAAAAATTCTCAGAAGGGCAGGGATACTCATCCGTAGAATCGGGCCAGTTCTACAACAGCTTCAGCGGGCCACCCCACTCAGTAGGGTGCCTAATATGGTACTGGTGTTGGTCAGCGCCAACATAGGTTGTATGCTCTTCAGACCTACAGGACCAGGAAGATTCTCCTGATGTGGTCACAGGTACGTTACAAGTCTTCAATTTAGATGTTTATGCATTTTTAGACCCAGGGGCTACACTTTCTTTTGTACCTCCATACATAGCAGTGAATTTCAGTGTCAGTCCAGAAATCCTCCCAGAACCTTTCTCAGTCTCTACTCCAGTTGGTGACCCAGTTATAGCAAAATGGGTGTACAAATATTGCCCTGTCACACTTTCCCAGACAGTCACCTCAACCAATCTAGTAGAGTTAGAAATGACTGACTTTGATGTTATTCTAGGCATAGATTGGTTACATTCCTGTTATGCCTTAGTTGATTGCAGAACTAGGATCGTTCAATTTCAGTTTCCAAATAAGCCAGTCTTAGAATGGAAGGGTAGTACCTCAGTGCCTGTAGGTCGATTCATCTCTTACCTTAAGGCCAGAAAAATGATTTCCAAATGGTATGTATACCATTTTGTTCAGGTTAAGGATTCCAACTCCGAGACCTCAAATCTTGAGTCAGTACCAGTGGTGAATGAGTTTCCAGAAGTGTTCCTAGAAGATCTTCCCGTAGTTCCTCCCAAAAGGGAAATCGACTTCAGAATAGATCTCCTTCAAAATACCCAACCTATTTCGATTCCTCTTTATAGAATAGATCCAACTGAGCTTAAAGAATTGAAAGAACAGTTGAAAAACCTTCTAGATAAAGGCTTCATTAAACCCAACATCTCTCCATGGGGTGCTACAGTGCTCTTCGTGCATAAGAAAGATGGTTCTCTCAGGATGTGGATCGACTATCATCAGTTGAACAAAGATACAATCAAGAACAAATATCCCATTCCCAAGATTTATGACTTGTTCAACAAGCTTTAGGGTGCTAGTTGCTTATCTAAGATAGACCTCAGATCCGTCTATCATCAGCTAAGAGTTAGAGATAGTGACATCCTTAAGATAGCCTTCAGGACTCGGTATGGTCACTACGAATTTGTAGTTATGTCTTTTGGACTAACAAATGCTCCTGCAGTTTTCATAGACTTAATGAACAGGGTATTCAAATAGTATTTGGACTTGTTTGTCATGATTTTCATTGATGATATTCTCGTATATTTTTGGAATGAGGAGGAGCATGCGAATCATCTGAGGATTGTTCTGCAAACTCTCAAGGATCTCCCGCTATTTGCTAAGTTCAGCAAGTGTGAATTTTGGTTGCAATCTGTCGCTTTCCTTGGTCATGTGATGTCCAGCGAAGGAATTCAAGTGGATTCACAAAAGATAGATGCAGTAAAGAGTTGGCCTACACCCACTTCTCCATCATACATACAAAGTTTCTTGGGTTTGGCTGGTTACTATAGGAGATTCGTTGAAGGATTTTTATCTATAGCTTCCCCATTGACCAAGTTAACTCAGAAAAAGGTCAAGTTCTAGTGGTTAGATGAGTGTGAGAAAAGCTTCTTCGTATTGAAGACCAGGTTGACTACAACTCCCATTTTGACTCTACAAGAGGGTTCATACAACTATGTGGTTTATTGTGATGCATAGAGGGTTGTCCTGGGTTGTGTTTTAATGCAGTAGGGTAAGGTCATAGCTTATGCTTCCAGACAACTTAAGGTCCATGAGAAGAACTACCCGACTCATGACCTCGAGCTTACAGCTGTTGTGTTTGCCCTAAAGATTTAGAGACACTACTTGTATGGTGTTCATGTTGATGTGTTCATAAATCATAAGAGCCTCCAGTATGTGTTCACCTAGAAAGAGTTGAATCTTTGTCAAAGGAGATGGATTGAGTTCCTCAAAGACTATGATATAAATGTGCTCTACCATACGGGTAAGGCTAATGTAGTGGTTGATGCCATCAGCAGACTGTCTATGGGTAGTGTATCACATGTTGAGGAAGATTTGAAAAAATTAGCCAGAGATGTTCACAGGCTTGCTCATTTAGGAGTTTGCCTCATAGACACGACAAATAGTGGTGTGATAGTCCAGAATGGGTCAAAATCTTCATTGGTAGTGGAGGTTAAAGAGAAATAAGACAGTGATCCCATATTTCTTCAATTGAAAGGTTCAGTTCATTAGCAGAGAGTAGAGGTTTTCTCCCAAGGGGGAGATGGTGTGCTTCGTTACCAGGGTCATTTATGTGTACCTAATATGGGTAAGTTGAGGCAACAGATCCTTACAGAAGCCCATAATTCTAGATATTCCATTCATCCCGGCGCCACTAAGAATACCGTGATCTATGGAAAGTCTATTGGTGGAACGACATAAAGAAGGACATTGCAGAGTTTATGGCTAAGTGCCCCAACTATCAACAGGTTAAAGTAGAACATTAGAAGCCAAGAGGTGTGACTCAGGATATTAGCATTCCTACTTGGAAGTGGGAAGTGATCAACATGGATTTCATTATAGGTATACCTCGCACTCGCAGACAGCACGACTCTATTTTGGTGATAGTGGACAGAGTCACTAAGTCAGCTCACTTCTTGGCTGTCAAGACTACAAATTCCGCAGAGGACTATGCCAGGCTCTACATCAGCAAGATAGTTAGGTTGCATGGGGTTCCCTTGTCTATCATCTCAGATAGGGGTCCTCAGATTACATCTCATTTCTGGAGATCATTTCAAAAAGGTCTTGGTACTCAGGTGAATCTCAGTACGACCTTTTATCCGCAGACGTATGGCCAGGCAAAACGTATCATTCAGACCTTAGAGGATATGTTAAGGGCTTGCGTGATCAATTTCAAGGGTAGTTGGGATGATCACCTACCTCTCATAGAGTTCACCTACAATAACAGTTTCCATTCCTGTATTTACATGGCCCCATATGAGGCACTTTATGGGCATAAATACAGGTCACCAGTTGGTTGGTTTGAAGTAGGTGAAGAAGCCTTGGTTAGGCAAGATTCAGTTCATGAGGCTATGGAGAGAGTTCAACTCATCAGATAAAGACTAAGAATAGCTCAGAGTCGTCAGAAGTCCTATGCAGATGTGAGGAGAAGGGACTTAGAGTTTGAAATCGATGATTGAGTATTCCTGAAAGTGTCACCCATGAATGGGGTGATGAGATTTGGAAAGAAAGGGAAGTTCATTCCTAGATATGTAGGTCCTTACAGAATCCTAAAAAGGATTGGTAATGTGGCTTATGAGTTAGAGTTGCCAGCAGAACTAGCAGCGGTTCATCCAGTCTTTCACATTTATCTATTGAAGAAGTGTGTGGGTGATCCAACATCGATTGTTCCTTTAGAGAGTGTGGCTGTGAAGGATAGCCTCACCTATGAGGAGGTTCCAGTGGAGATTCTTGACCATTAGGTTTGTAGGTTGAGGAATAAGGAAGTCGCTTCAGTAAAGGTCTTGTGGAGGAATCAGTCTGTAGAGGGAGCTACTTGGGAAGCAAAAGCAGCCATGATGGCCAAGTACCCTCACCTCTTCCCTTATGATTCAGTTTCAGCTTGAGGAAATAGTTCCTCTGCAGTCTCTCAGTTTACTCTTGTGTGATTCATTCTCAATACCTTGTTCCCTCAGTTATCCTTGCATTTCAGCATGTTTGCATGTTCATGGAACTCAGTTCAGCTAGATATCAGTTTCCAGTACTTAGTTGGCTGGGATTGCAGCTCCTTCCCTCCAAACTCAGCTTGTTTAGTCTTCATTCAAGGACGAATGATCCTAAGAGGGAGATATTATAACACCCTAGAACTTCCAAGCCCAGACTTAGCTCAGAAAACCAGAAGAAATTAAATTTTCCAACTATCAGTCAATCCACGAGTCAGATCCATAAGCCGTGGAACTGTCCACGAGTCGTAGACTAGACTCATGGAAATAACATCAGAGGCCAGTCCCTCTGAAGTTCAATTCATGACCCAAAATAACAGACCATAGAAGTTTCCACGGACCGTAGATACCATCCATGAGACCTTCCCTAAGATGACTCCCAGGTCCACGAGTGGGATCCACGACCCATGGAAGTTTCCAAGAGTCATGAACCACATTCGTGAAACCCATATGTAGCAGCCTAGACTTCCTGTACTGAGACCCATGAGAGGTTTCCACGAATCGTGGATGGTTCCACGGGTTGTGAACCCAAGTAGTGGGACTCAGACCTGTAGCCTGCCAAAAAGGTCCAGGAACTATGACAGGGTTTCACCAGCCGTGGAAGTTTCCATGAGTCGTGGAACTCCTTCGTGGAACCTGGGTCGCGAATTTCAGTAGTTTTCTTTTAAATTTTACAGGGGCATTCCAAACTTTTCCTACCTCTTTTAATGCCTAATCTATGATGTTTTGGTTATTCTAAGCCTAGTTTATTAGTCAAAAACTACCTAAATCATCTATTCTCCTAAAATCATCAGACTTAGAAAGAAAATAAGCAAAAGAGGTGACAATTTTCTCTCAAGAACAAGCAAGAGGTCTTCTTCAAGCTCAGCCCTAAACCTAAGGTTTTCCTCCATAGTTTCTTCTCCAGGTATGTGGGATTTCACTAGTGGGTTCCTTTCACCCATTAGGTCCCTAGAATTCAGTCAAGCTCTTCAGTTCTTCTTGAAATATTCAGACCTAGGATTTCTAAATCTTAGGGATTCCTTTTAATTCAGATGCTATGGTTTAAGTGTAATTAGATACATGTTTCTTGGGGAATTAGCATAATCACATATACAAAATTCAGTAACCCTCACTTGTATTGAAATTCAATATTCATGATTTACACTTGCTAGGTAGATAATTTAGACAGTCATACTTCAGAATAAAATGCTATCATGTTTCAATATATATGTACGTTGCATTCTCAGATAACTATCAGTATTGAGTTATCCAACATTTCAGCTTGTGTTTCATTGCTTATGTATTCAGTTGGGAGTAGACTTAGCACCGAGCGGACGAAGGGATGAAAGCTCACCTGCTAGTTTAGGTTGAGACCTTTAGTAATAGTCCATGAGTCCCCAAACTATGAAACCACCGTAGGTTCTAAAGGGGTCACCTATCAGATTAGGCTTGACACTCTTGTCCCTTATGGACATCAGTTTAGTGGATCCACGCCAGACTTATTCATACCCTTGTCAAGGTATGATCACCCTCCCATCTGAGGTTACATGTTGGCCTCACAGTTAGCTCAACTTGAGGTATGTCGGTTAATTGTATCTTCCACAGTCAGACTTATATTGCATTGACCTTATATTCAGTTATTCATTTTAGCATGCTATATATTCATGATATTTATCTGGTTATTGCATTTCAGCTTACTTCTCAGTTTATGCTTCAGTATACATATTTCCAGGTTTAGTCCTTGTGTTATTCAGCTTAGCACATATCTCGCATGCTCTGTACATTTTAAGTACTAATGTATACTTTTGTGCTGCATCATTGTATGATATAGGTTCAGGCACTCAACATCCAGACTGCACTTAGCACGACTTCCAGCCCTTACTCAATAGCTTTAGTGGTGAGTCCTCATAGTTCGAGGATGACAGTCATGCTTTATCTTTAGTCTTTACTTTTAGTTTTAGATTATTAGAGTTAGCTGGGGGCATGCCCCAACAACTCATATCAGTTAGAGGCTTTCAGATATAGACTAGTTTCAGCCATTGAGTTGTTAGTGTTGTTTTTCAGACATCATGATATTCTTATATATTTCTTATGCAGACATGTTTTGGGGCTCTTTCCCCACTTTAGTTATTAAATTGTTTTCAGCTTTCGCACAATATATGTTTTTACTTGAAATAGTTTAGAAATGCCAGACCATGGGTTATCTTGGGGTAACTCATGATACTAAGCACCGTGTTACGTCTAGGGGGTAACCTCGGGGCATGACATTATGTATAGTACCAGATTTATTGCAGTATCCTTTTGCTATGTCTACCCCAGTTGGTAACTTTATTATTGCCAGGAGGGTTTATCAAGGTTGTACGATAGAGATTGTTGGCTGTCAGACCTTTGCAGACCTGATAGATTTAGAGATGCTTGACTGTGATATTATTATAGGCATTGATTGGCTGGCGTCTTGTTATGCCAATGTCAACTACCGAGCAAAGATTATTATATTTCACTTTCCAGGGGAAATAGTTCAAGAGTGGAAGAGTAATGTAGCAACGCTAAAAGATAGGTTTATATCCTATCTTCAGGCAAGGAAAAAGATAGCCAAAGGATGCATTTACCATATTGTCTGAGTTTAAGATATTGATGCTAAGCCATCAACTCTTTAGTTTGTTCCAGTGGTTAATAAGTTTCCAGATGTGTTTTCAAATGAGCTTCCTGGTATTCCCTTAGAACGAGAGATTGATTTTGTTATTAATACATTAATAGATGCCCAACCCATGTCAATTACCCTATACAGAATGGCACCAACAGAATTGAAAGAATGAAAGGAACAACTGAAAGATTTATTAGATAATACCTTCATCAGCCCTAATGCATCACCGTGGGGTGCACCAGTGTTATTTGTGCAGAAGAAAGATAGCTCATTGCAAAAGTGTATAGACTACCGATAATTAAACAAGGTGACTATTAAGAATAAATACCCTTTACTGAGGATTGATGACTTGTTTGACCAACTAGAGGGTGCCTGATTTTTCACGAGAATTGAATTATGTTCAGGGTACCATTAGGTACAAGTTTGGGAGAATGATATTTTGAAGACAGCCTTTAGGACCAGATATGGCCATTTTGAGTTTCTTGTAATGTTTTTTGGGTTGACGAATACCTCAATAGTATTTATAGACTTGATGAATAATATATTCAGGTCATTCTTAGACTTGTTCACCATTGTATTTATTAGTGATATTCTGGTATATTCACGATCAGAGGCCAAGCATGGAGACCACCTTCGAGTAGTCAGGTACTCTTAGATCAACGATTGTATTCTAAGCTCTCTAAGTGTAAGTTGTGGTTTCATTTGGTGGCCTTTTTTTGGCAATATTATATCAGATATTGGTGTTCACATTTTTTTATAGAAGATTAAGGTCATGTAGGATTGTCCTAGACCTACGACCCTGATAAAAGTTCATAGCTTTTCAGGGTTTTATTGGTATTATAGAAGGTTTGTGGAAGTATTCTCTTCACTTTTAGAACCCATGATGAAGCTGGCTTTGAATGCAACTAAGTTCTAGTGGACCACAACCTGCAAGTGAAGTTTCTAGGGGATTAAAGATAGATTGACTTTAGCACCATTTCTAACCTTATTGGAGGGGATAGAGGGTTATTGTGATGCTTGAGGCATCGGGCTAGGTTATGATTTGATAAAACACGAAAAGGTAATTGCTTATGCTTCTAGACAGTTAAAGAAGAGTAAGAAGAACTACCTGACCCACGATTTAGAGTTGGCTGCATTTATTTATTCCCTAAAGATTTGAAGGCATTACTTTTATTTCTAATCACTCTCTCCTTGACATTGATAATGAAATATGAGGTAAATAGCGTAAGTTGGGGTGAAAGGGTGAAAAGAATTGTAACACCCCACCCGTTCAAACATTTGAATTCACTCGTACTTTTGGAATAAGATTAAGAGTGATAATTATGTTAGGAGGGATGTTTTATAAGGTATTTTAATTGCACAATGGTCATATATTACGTTTTGAAGTCAAGCAATTTGCAAAATAAAAGTCGGCAAAATTTATTGTAAATTCGTTTAAAAAATTCTCTAAAACTTTTAGGTCAAATATCTCAAAGAATTTATCCTAATATATAAAGAATTAGTGGGCCCCCTATATACAAAATTAAAGTTCTACGAGTCTAGTTTCTAACACACTAAACTATTTGTTCATACGGCTTCAGAATAGAGATATATTTGCCTTTTTATGAGACTTCACAAGCAGCCATGTAAAGGTGGCCCCCTAGTACCAAGGTCGGTTGACCTTTATATAAGCTGATTTACCTTCATTCTAAAATTAAAAATAGACTAAAAACCTCATAAAGTCAGAGAATAAATTTTGTAAATTCACCTTTGGTGTTGATGCTTTCAACTTGGATGTTTAACGGAAGTTTCTCTATGTTGAGAGCTTGTCTTTTTGGTATAGTTTGCCCCATCAATTTCATGGTGTATCTATATGTGTGTTGTATAAGAGAGCTTGCAGTTGTTTATTGTGTAGGTGGAAGAAGCTACGGAGTTATATTGGCAAGGTAAGACCCTAATACACTTATCTATTTGTCGAATTGAGATTCTAAGCTTCTAGTTACGAAAAAATGTAGTTACTGATGACTTGTAGTTGTTTCTTGTTGATTTTGGCTCTGTTTGTTATTATTGAAAGGAGGAAGATTGTTTATCTTGGTATTTTAAAGCTTTTTATTAAGGTAATATTCCTCTTACGACCCTCCTTCATAATTCCATCTTCTAGTATCATTTTTATAGATTTTTGAGCCACAAAGGGATGTTTGAATTACCGTGGCTCTGAAAAGCTCCTTTATCTGATTAAGTTTGGTTATCATTGTTGTGTACTGATGGTGTTAAGGTATTGGAGGGACAGGGGGTTGGTGTGACTCTTATCGGGGTCGCGTACAATGGTAGTCAGATTAAACAACGTGAAGTATGCTTTGTTGTATTACCTCAAGATCTCGCCTTGTGAGATGTTGATAGCTTCTTGTCATGGTTATTTACTATTGGTTTGGTAGAGAATATGATGTCATTTATTGAGTTAAAGAGGGCTTATCGTAGTGATGAACTTAATTCTTTATCAATTATCTATGGCTCATTCTTGCAGCCTTGTTGATTCTAGAAATTATTGTATTATGATAGGTTGGTTGAGACTTTTGTGAAAGGTATGTTAAGGATTC
The DNA here is from genome assembly GCA_003996215.1 of Jaltomata sinuosa. Lineage (NCBI taxonomy): Eukaryota > Viridiplantae > Streptophyta > Magnoliopsida > Solanales > Solanaceae > Jaltomata > Jaltomata sinuosa. Next base: position 169,543 of record QJPP01003234.1, on the reverse strand, counting down.
TTTTTTAATTTTTGGCATGACCTTGAAGCCCAAGCTTGTCATAGCTTTAGGACGTTGTTATTCAATTTATGACCTTATATTATTGAGTTTGCTACCACAACATGATATAGTGACTACCAGCAGCACTCTATTCTTTACTTAATGGCCCAGAAAAGCATATTATGATTGTATTGAGTCACCTGTGATTAATTGCTATTACTATTATAGAAGCCTCCATGACCCAAACATGACTCATGGGCTACTTGCTTATCACTTTATGTGAGCTGTTGGGAGTAGCTATTTTTCTTGTAAAGATGTTGACAGGGGCCTCATTGGCCGAGAGCTAATTTTTAAGCTGAGATACAGTTGTTGTTTTCTTGATTGTGTGTGGCTAATATGTTCCATTGACAAATGGTTTAGCAGGGTTGGCTTTTTCCTAAGTTTTTGCATTAGGTGCCAGTTGCACCCCTAGTTTGGGGCATGATAAGAATGATGATAATTAAGGCTTCAAATCTAAGTTTAGGGGGGGGGGGTGAGAGAAGCAACTATGCATAGATCATGACCTGGTGTGATAGAAAAACAAGAAAGTAGAGCAAAATAAAGTTGAAAAGAGAGAGGAAAAATGATAAAAATAACTACACTAGAGTCCTCAGAAGCAAATAAAAGGGAAGAAAAGGGATAGAGAAAGTAAAAAGGACTAAAAAGGTGAATAAAGTATAGTGTTCAAGGAAGGTATAGTCACTATTTCCCAAATATGTATCCTAGTTATCCCAAAGCCTACATTAAAGCTTAGAAAAGTCCTTATGTGATTTCAACTGAGCATTTCAAAGATAGCGGCAATAGAAAATAAAGGTAAGCCTATGATATCTGCATATGTAGCATATGAAATTCTTTGTGGGTATGAGTGTTTTCCCTTCTCCTTAGTATTTTTATCTCGTTTGTTCATTGTATATATATATATGTGTTGCTTTGGGATATTTCTTTGATCTATGTGAGGGAACTTGTATTCAAATAGCTTAATAACATAACTTCCTGAACTAAATCATTTGTATGTATTATAAAGGTGATAGAGTATAATGTCACAGATTGAGGATGCATTGTTAGTTTTGTCAATTAGGAGTAAGTTAACATGTTTTGAGAAGAAAAATTGAGGGGCCAATCATGTGTTGATAGTGAATGTCTGTAGCAAATTACTAAAATCATTATAGACAACTTACTTTTTTGTGCTTAGGCTTAGGTATAGAAGAGTGTCTTGTATGACTTGCTTGAGTATAAGCAATTGCTTTAAGTTGGGAGTGTTGATGTGCTTTGAAATTAGGGCACATCCGATATCTTTTACTTAGATTTTATTTGTCTTTTTTGCATATTTTTATCTGTTGATAATGTTAGAATGTTGTTTTGTAGGTAGTAAAAGTCAAAATGGTAAAAATAAGAAAAAAATGAGAAATTGCCAAAAAAAGGTATCCATGGTCGTGGATTGAAATATGGCCCATGGACTCCATCGTGAGAATTCCATAGATGATGTGAGAAAGGTTTTATGTAGATGATCAAGTTACAGAGCAAAGTACGCTTTAGAGAAGATCAAATTGGTAGGAATATTTACAACTGAACATGCAGATTGTGGATCAGTTGTGATCCATAGATCAAACCATAATAGAGAACCAGAAACCCTACGGCTGAAATCGTGATAGAGTTACAGGTACTCTACAAAATATGGATCAATGCATGGTTCGTAGATGGGATCATGGATGGTATCAGCAAGCAGTTCAATTATGATCGGAATTTTAAATTTTTGGGCCATTATAAATAGTTTTCACAGGGTTTTACTAATCGGAGTTCAATATTTCTTAGATTTATACATAGTTTTGAGTAGTTTGTAGATTTTCAGAATTTCTCTCTCTAGTTTTCAAAGCTTTTGTGAAGAACGAAGAGCGATAGTTATTTTTCTCATGTTTAATTCAAAGTAAGCATTATGACTTCAATCAATTCTTGTGACTATTTTCTTTCTACCATGAGTAGATAAATCCTCTACTGACGTTGTTAACCCAATTGGGGTGTAACATTCATAATGTTTTAATGTGTTGCATGATTTTCAGGAATTAGGATATCAAACTATTTCTTATAATCATTGAGTGGTTTGTGGTTGAAAACATCAATTTACGCCATAATATCTTAGTTTTTCTTGGAAAAGAATGTGAAAATTAGGTAGAAATAGTTTGCATGAACTCAAGGCACTAACTCTTGTTTATTAGATTCTCTTAAGAATAAGTTGAATATACATGGAATAATTATTGGTCCTTATCTGAATAACTCATAGATTTAGGAAGATCAGATTGAGATAAATCATTCAACTCTTGAGAAAGATTGAGTGATAGTGTAGGGACTGAGTGCATATCTAAAAACTTAATTCTCTATAATTGTATGAAAATCGAGAATGGTGCATCACTTTGAGGGAATACAATCATGTGGGGCTAATATACACTCCTTTTTGCTATGTTTTGCCCACATTTATACTTTATTTTGAGGATAATCTATCTTAATACTCTTGATTTATACCAATTTTTATGCTTTAGCACTTATGTAAGGTATTTTGTGTAATAGAGGTGAAAATGCTAAAAAATTGACCAAATATGCACTTTACAGGGGTGCAAAAGCAAGCTCACAAAAGTTTTCATCGTACAGACAAAAACAAAAGTTAAGCAGAGGACCTCGCAAAGAAAAGACCAAAGCGAGGCAATGCAAAAAATTTGGTCTTTTTTAACGACCCATCCAGTCATTATTAGAAAGTTATGATAAATTTGTCGGACTAAAATTCTTGGAGCAGGATTCTGAGAGTTAGAGTCATAGGGTTGATTTAAGGGTATTTAAAATATACCTCGGACATGAAATGAGTCTAGGATAAGCTGCTAACGTCCTTCATTAGGACAAGCCTGAGCTCGTGGCAATGGTTCATTGCAACAAAGAGGCTTCATCACGATGGACCACCGCGATAGAGCATTCCTCTCTGTGATGAGGATGCAAGGCAGAATCTGTGATTAAGTATGTTTAAGCCTCTAAACCCTTCCCCAACAAGACGCTTCCATCTTAGAAAAGCAAGTAAAGAGAGGGAAAGCTCTTAGAAAAAGGTTGGATTTCCCTCCCCTTTGCAATGATCATTCCTTCGAGTTTCTTGGGATGGGAATGACATAAAAGTTTCACACATTATGGTAATCACTCAACCTTTGAGGTAGGTTAGGTTTAAATAATAAAAGACTTGGTTAGTAAGCATATTTCTTGTATAGATATTAATGGAGATAACATGCTTAGACCTTCGGGCATGAAGTTTGGATAGTAATAGCGGAATGTAGCTAATAAGCTTTATTTGTGAAGAATTATGTGCATAGTAGGTTGTGTATATAGATAGTTCCTAAGAGCTAAAGATTGCAACTTAATCTTGGGTTGATAACTAGAAGACTCCTAACCCAGAGAGGATTCAACCGGTAAGAAAGGATAACCTTAGTACTATTCTTAATTAGCAGTAATAAGTTCATATGTCTAGTTATGGTCATTAAACCTATATTTTGATAAGCTCAGAAACCCATAATAGATTAACTTAATGGTTATGCCCTAGAAAAAGGGTTAAAATAAGGCTAATAGGAATTACTTATGTAGAGGCCCTGTGGTCATGAGTAGTGGGATAGTTATGAAGTCACAATGAGTGGAAATCCTGTATTCAGAATTACGAACCTTATGTTAGCATCGTAAGAAGAAGGGAATAGTTGGTTAGACCTAAATAGAAGTGTAGAACCCACCGATAGGGTGGGTGAGATTGGTAAAGGTCTATAGGCACCATGGAATTAGAGTTAAGACTCACCTTATTACATGTTTATAGTGAAATTGTGTAACTTATGATTAGTCTACGGATATGCTTGTATTATTCATATACTTTAAATATTGTACTTGTATGAATAGGCTAAATGGGCAGAAAGAGATAAGAGAGCTAAAATGGTCAAGTATGAATAGTGTCTTGGACACCGTATTTATATGCATGCATTCATCAGATACATGCCCTAGAGCCTAGTTACATTGAATACTGTCAGTATGATTACTATAAAGTGGATACCACGTTGATATGGTATATAGAACCCTAGAGTCCCATTCAGGTCATGGCTAGTAGGGCAGAAATAAGAATCATAACCTGTGTACACATTTTTGCATATGTCATTGCATATATTATTGCATTATTATTACATGTTCCGTTGTATTGCCTTGTGGTTAGTTGTATGAGGTAACAGCATAGTTATGAGCAAGACTTGTGAGTACAAAGTATGTTGACGAGTGGACTGTAAATGAACTAGCCCCTTTGTGGGTGCATTTGGGTAATTTGGCTTTAGTGACTTTCTATGATTTAGGTGTAGGCGGGTACACTATGTGGACCTAGATTGGATAACCTGCTAGGTTGATAGTTGTTGGGTGAACTTGGATAGTGGATAATGCGTTATCACTAAGCGTAGTTATATAAGTATTGTCATACGTAAGTAAGAGGAAGTTAGTAGGGGTTAGAGGATACTCTTCTGGGGGGATGATAGTTGGAGGATCGGGGAAGGGAGAGAAGTTCTTAGAAGGACCTTTCACGTAAAGTTATCTTATTGTATGTTGAGTTAGTAGTATGTGTTAGCATTAATTTCTATATATATGATTTAAGTGAATTAATTCTAGTCGGCCGATGATACCTTCTAGTACGTGTGGTTGTATTGGTGCTACTCTTTCTACACCTTTGGTGTACATTAGTCTTAATTAGAAACTTCTATTATATTTTCCTCATGCGGGAGTTTTGTCTCTATGTTATGTCATGGCCATTCTTAGTAGCTCTTGTACAAGCTTATATTGGATTTTAGGGGAGTTGTTGTATTTTGGATGTTTTGGCAGTTCATGTATTATAACTAACTAAATGAATATTGAAGCTAATGGAGTTGCTTTTTGTATTATTATGTTGAAATTTCCTAAACAGACTTCCATATGTTAAGGGTTAGGTGGTTTTAGGGTTTTCCTACCTGGATAAGTTAGATTAGGTACCCACACAGTCCCATCGTATTTTGGGGTCGTGACAGTTGGTATCAAAGCCTAGGTTACTGGTCTCTTGAGTACAAGGTAAATGTCAAAGTAAAGTCCTGCGGATTGGTGTATTAACGTCCACATCAAATCTGCGGGAAGCTATATCAACATCTAGGTGTGGTTTCACTTTCTTCTTTCCTATTGTGCAGTCCCAGTCTCCTGTCTTCCTGGTTGAGCCTAATTAGTATCTGAACGATTCCAATTGGTATCTTGACGTGTTTAGTTCGTGGTGGGATGGAACCAATTGGTATCTAGTTGATTCCATTTGGTATCTCACCTTAAAGAGTTTTTGATAATATATTCATCATGTGATTATGTGCTGCTAATGATGTGTTCGGTTCCTGACAATATGGGGCCACAATTTGATTATTAGGTGCTTATGTAAAAGTAGAGTTCTGGAATTGTTGAGGTAATAATAAAGTCATTATGAGATAAGAGTAATGAAATCTCGCGAGTTACTCACATTGTTATCCATTCGTGCGTAACGGTAAGCAAGGAATAGACTCATTTGAAAATGATAAATTCTGAGATTTTTCCATTTGTAGCAGTGTTCTCCCCGAGCTTTCATTGCAACGAGAGGACTGCCCATTGTAGTGGTCTATTACGACAAAGGAAAGGCTCGTTGCAATAAAAACTTTTGTAGCGATGAGCTAAAGCCCGTCATAATGAACTATCATGACAAGCATTGTTCATCGCGATACAATATCATTGTTTTCGTCCCATGTTTTAAGACTTAACTCGTGAAGAAATTTTAAAGCAAATTAGTGTAAACAAAAGATATGCTATAAAATTTCTGGCCTACAAGAAAGGCCACCATCCAATGATAGCCATCAATGGTACTGTAAATCCAAAATAGCAAAAATAAAAGAAATCATCCAAGGGTGTGGGAAAGTAAAAAGATTGTCTAACAAGAGCCCTCATGGGCAATCAAAATCTGTATAAAAAAGGGGTAAGGGTGAGGGATACTCCGATCAACTCTCGGCACTCGAACTGCTTGACTCCTGCTCAATAGACTTGCTGAGAAAGGAGAACTCCTAAATATCCTCCTAAGCCATCTTAGGGATTTTCTTGCCTGGAAGGGAACCCTTGAAAAGGTCCTTGATCCCCTTCCACATCCTCACCAATATCTTATCCTGAGAGCGCCCCTTCTTTCTCTCCACCTCTATCTCCTCCCGAAGCTCTAGCTGTTCCGATGCTAGGACCTAAAATGGGGAAAGGGTTATGGAGGTACCTGATTTTCCTAAGGATCCGACAGCCAAAAGAGGCACTATGTCCAATGATACTGATGCTATTCCCTCCATCATGGTCTTCAAAATCCTCCACATACGCCCCAAGTGACTATAAGGTCACCGTACCTGGTGCTATACTAGTCCATGCTCTACTACCGGCTTGACCACTACTACTTCCCCTATGTGACCCCATCTTCCTCTTCTTCTGGCTGTGGCTGGAGGAGCCTTTAACCTTTAGAAGGTCAAAGAGCTAATCAATGAGGGTGATATGGTTAGTAGGCTCCATGAACATATGCTCGCCTACAAAAAGTAGAGATAAGAGAAGGGAAAGGAAAATCCCTGGTAAAAAACTACCCGAAGTGTTTCCACTCCTCCACGATTTGTGCCCCCACATTTACCAGCACTCCCTCCTCCAAGAAAGCAACCATAAAGGCCTGAGTGAAAAGCACATCCAAAGTGTTGCTAGAAGGACAGACCCTTCTAGCCACAAACTGTAACCACCTACGTGCATCTAAGGTAAAGTGAAGACTAGTGATCCCCGTCTGGTGTGCAACCCAAGTGACCGAATATTGGTGCTCTCACCATCCACTGTGGGCTATCTAGAGAATCACACTACCTTCGACACACTGTATTATCATTGTTTGCCCCTTCCAAGGCCGCATTGAGGTTCATAAAAGACACCTTTATGTGTTCACCCCAAATATAGATGAAAGGGCTTGGGTTGTTCCAGTTAATCATATGGATATGAGCATAGAACTCCCAAACCCAGTTTTTTTTCACTTCTTCTAGAACCTGCACAAAAATAAGCCACCCAAAATCTATGATTCAACGGTAGAAATCTGGTGCCCTCTTCTCAATCTCCAATTAGCCAGGCATACTTTCCAGACCGAATCCATGAAGACTTCTCTCCCGAATAAATCCCATAGTCCTCTAATATATGTAGCATTGGCGATACACCTCATTGATTAATTGCACGTACTCCACTTTCTCTCCTTTTTCAATGTCCATTTCTACAAGAGAAAATTTTGAGTCACTCAATATGTTGAAATATTGCTTAGTACAAAATCATTAGAGGGAATAGGAGATAAAAAAGAAAGCAAGTTGAGATTTTTTTCTAGCTAAGGTAGCCACTATTTTCAGACCTTTATCGTGATGGATATCACCCCATCATGATGAGTCATTTCAGTGAGACAGGTCCCATCATAATAGACTATCGCAATGAGGTAACTCTCATCACGACAAGGCCATCTTCCCCAGTCAACTTATTTTTCCTAAAAATTGAGATTTTCAAAGGATTATCTTTGTTTTACAAGAATTCTACTCAGATCGGGAATAGCCCACCAGTATACTACTCCTATACGCAGGTTTTATGTTGATTCAAACTTCAAAAGGCAAGCCAAAGCATTTGAATCCAATTTCAATAAAACTTCCTACCATTACTACCCTATTTTGAGTCTAGGACTTCATGAACTTCATGTAAACGATGAAGAGGGTAGTGTAAACACTTTGGCAATGTAAAGTTACCAGGCATGCTTCTTAAATCTACCCCATGAAAGAAAGAAATGGCCCTACACCCTAAAACCCAATTACTACTCGAAAATCAAGCATAATAGATTCTAAATCTATGAAATCTAAGCATGGAAATCATGTATTATGTTGCGAAGAGATTCTTACCTTGAAAGATCACCGTGGAATGAGTAGAAGTTGAGAGGGTTTCGTGTGAGAGAAAAGAAAAAGTTTGAAAATGGGAGAAATGAACTTCTCCCAATCTTTAAAAACTGCCAGATCCCTTATTGCGATGGGATGTGCTTCATTGTGATGGTCTATCACAATGAGACTTTGTCTGTCCTAATAAGGCAGCTCACCGCAGTGGGTATCAGGTTGCCATAATGAGTTAGTCTGGCCCACAAATTACTTTGATGCTTGAAATCTCTATTTTACTAACATCCCTTCGGCCATTTTTCTCAGGGGAAAACTCTAAACTCCCTTGAGTGGTTCGTTCCCTCATGATTGCGAGAAAAGGGCAAAGGAACTTAGCCCGTGTATAATCTTCGGTACACCTTAATTTCATTCTAAGGCCTCGACAAGAAATAAATATGTACAAAATATTCCAAGGTAGTAAATGAAAAAATTTATGCCAGTTATTAACAAACTCATGCCTCACTAGGTCCAACTCCTTCGGGATGAACAATTGGTAAAAATCTATTATAATGACCCATCCCTCTGTTATTAGAAAATTGTGATAAATTGGTTGGACTAATATTCTCGGAACATGATTGTGAGAGTTAGAGTCGTGAGGTTGATTTAAGGGTGTTTAAAGTAAACTTTGGACATGGAATACGGTCTAGGACAAGCTGCCATCATCCTTTATCGTAACAAGCCTAAGATCATCATCATGATTCATTGTAATAAAGAGGCCTCATTGTGATGGACCACCATGATAGAGCATCTTTCATTGGGAGGAGGTCGCAGGCATAATCTGTGATTAAGTCTGTTTAAGCCTTTAAACCCTTCTCCAAAAGAAGGCTTCTTCTTAAAAATGCCCCAGCCTTCTTCCAACCCTAGAAAAGCAAGAAAAAAGAGGGGAAGCTCTCAGAAAAAGGGTTGGATTTCCCTCCACATCATAGTGATCATTTCTCTGGGTTACTTAGAATGGGAACGACATGCAAGTTGCATGTATTGTAGCAGCAAATTAACATTTAAGGTAGGTTATGGTTAATTAATAGAAAAAATTGGTTAGTAAGCATATTTCCTATATAAAAATTGATATGGACAACATGCTTAGGCCTTCGGGCACAGAGTCTAGATGCTAATAGAGTAATGCAGTTAATAAGCCTAGTTTATGAGCAATTATATGCATGGTAGGTTGTGTGTGTAGATAGTGACTAAGAGGTGTAGACTGTGACTTAATCTTGGGTTGATAACTAGAAGACTCTTGATCCATAGGGGATTCATTCCATAAGAAAAGATAACCTTAGTTCTATTCTTAATTAGCAGTAATAAGTTTAGATATCTAGTTGGGGTTGTTGAAGCTATACTTTGATAATCTTGGAACCCCTTAATAGATTGACTTAATGGTTATGCCCAGAAAGGGGGACTAAAATAAGGCTAATAAGAAATACTTACTTAGAGGTCTCATTGTCTTGAGTAGTGGGGTAGTTATGAAGTCACGAAGAGTGGTAATCTTGTATTTAAAATTATGAACCTTATGTTAGAATTGTAAGAAGGAAGGGATGCTTGGTTAGACCTAAATAGAAGTGTAGAAACTACCAGTGGAGCGGGTGAGATTTGTAAAGGTCTATAGGCACCATCGGTTTGGAGTTAAGACTCACCTTATTACATGTTTATAGTGAAATTGTGTAACTCGTGATTAGTCTTTGCACATGTTTGTATTATACATCTACTTTCCTTGTTGTGCTTGTATGAATAGGCTAAATGGGCAGAAAGTGATAATCGAGCTGAAAGGGTTAAGTATGAATAGTGTCTTCAACACCATATTTATATGCATGCATTCATTAGATACAGGCCCAGAGCCTAGTTACATTTATTACTGTTAGTATGATTACTATGGAGCAGACACCATTCCCCTATGGTACATGGACACCTAGGGTCTCCTGCAGGTCATGGCTAGTGGGCAGAAATAGGACCCATAGCCTTTGTGTACACATTCTTGCATATTTCACTGCATATATTATTGCATTATTATTATATGTTCTGTTGTATTGCCTTATGGTCTATTATGAGGTGGCATCGTAGTTATGAGTAAGACCTATGAGTAGTGAGTATGTTGACAAATGGACTGTATATGAACTAGCCTCCTTAGGAAGGGCATTTTGGTAATTTAGCTATAGTGACTTTCTATGATTTAGGTGTAGGCGGGTACACTATGTGGACCTAGATCGGATTACCTGCTAGGTTAATAGTTGTTGGGTGAACTTGGTAGTGGGTAATGCCTTATTAGTAAGTGTAGTTGTGTAATTACTTCCATACGTAAGTAAGAGGAAGTTAGTAAGGGTTAAAGAATACTCTTCAGTGGGAATGACAATTCGAGGATCGGGGATGGGTCAGAAGTGCTTAGAATGACCTTTACCATGAAGTTATCTTATTATATGTGGAGGTTGTAGTATCTGTTAGCATTAATTTCTATATATGTGATTTATGTGAACTAACCCTGGTCAGCCAATGATACCTACTTGTACATGTGTTTATACTGATGATACTCTTGCTACACCTTTTGTATAGATGTATGAAAAGTTGGTTGAAGTTTGAGCTTAGATTGAAGATTCTCCACCAGCAACTTCCTTTTTCTTTTCCTCAGGCAGGAGTTGTGTCTTTATGTTATGTCATGTCCATTCTTAGTAGCTCTTGTACAGGCTTAAACTAGATCTTGGGGGAGTTGTTGTATTTTTGATGTTTTGGCAGTTCATGTAATATAACTAACTAAATGAATATTGAAGTTTATGCAGTTGCTTTTTGTATTATTATGTTGAAATTTCCTAAACAGAATTCTAGGGTTGAGTGGTTTTAGGGTTCTCCTACCTGGATAAGTTAGAGTAGGTTTTCCCATGGTCCCATCGAATTTTGGGGTCGTGACACCTTTCTTAGTCCAACTTGGTAGGCCTTTGGGGGTGTGTTTAAATGTAATAAATACCCATACTTAGTCATTTTTAGAGGAGGAGAAACATTGCGGAGACACAAAGCAAGAGCGAAGGATAAAATCTCTGGGGTTTACTTCTTTATCTCTTTCCTTAGCATTATTTTGTGTCTATACTTGAGTTAAATCTTTGTAATATGAATTTGAGAGGCTAAAATGCCTCTTTCTTTGGTTATGACAATAGTATAAACATTGTAAACTTTATATAGAGTGCCATTGTCGATTCTACCATTCAAGTTTTGATCTATTATTCTTATGCTGACTATTCTGTTGCTTAGCTACCCATAGGATACACGAATAATTTTTAGTGAAACTCGAGAGAAGAAAACTAGAAATATAATATGGATTAAGGGGTTTAGGGTTCGTCTGCAGAAGGATTTACAACTAGAACGGAGATGTACCTAGTTTTTCCTACTTGGCTCAAATTTATAAAGATATATAAACACATTCAGATTGGTTTACCATATCCTTACTCAATGTTATAGTTGTGAGAGTAATATTGGTAGAAGGTTAGAGGCTCGAGAGACCATGACGATATTATCAACTTATGAATAATCAATTCGATAAATATCTTAAAGTAGCTTAATAATTGTATATAGATATGATGAATTACATAAGCACCATAACCTAGGTCTTAACTTCTTTGTAAACAACCTTCGCGATATGTATTATTACATGCTTTAGTATCATAAGTAGTATAATCAACGATCAATTAAACTCTGAGAATTGATAGCTTGATTAAATAATTAAAACTAGTTTAATTTAGTAAATAGTTAATTATAAGTCCTTGTGGCATCGACATCAAATTGCTTGTAATCACTATATTACGTGTACGACCGCATATACTTGCGTGTGTAATTTAGGAGAAACAAGTTTTTGACGACATTACTGGGGACTTATAAATAAATTATTTATCTACATTATACTTTTTCTTTTTATTTATTTAATTTTTTATTTTACATTATTTTTATATATATTTTTGAGTAGGATTTTTTATATTTTTTCTTGACATGACATCACGAAATATAAATTGGTCGAATAATGAGTATTTTATGATCGTGATCCTTGTCTAAATTGTGTAGAACCCCAGTTGTGTTAAAATTGTTACTCCTTTTATTTCAATTTGTTTGACCTATTTGACTTGTCACAGAGTTTAAGAAATAAAGAAGATTTTTAAAACTTGTGGTTTTAAATTAAAGATATGTCAAATGTACCAAATTATCCTTTAATCTTGTGGTGTTAGACATGAAATGTAAAAAGTTGGAATTAAAGAGTTTTAAAAGGGAAAGGGCTAATTTTTTGAAATAAATTAAAAATAAAAGTAGCTCAAACAAATTGAAACAGATGAAGTATAATATTTCTGAGAATGCGGTGCACCTCTTCAATCCTTTGAGTGAAATATTTATAATATATATGGTGGTCAAGATGACCATTGGAATGGTTGTTCTAACTCTTTTTTCCTTTCTACCGAACCCCTATTATGATTCTCCTATTGTTTGTGATGTTGACAAGAATAATGAAGTGATGGGAAAACTAGCAAAATTAATGATATACTGAAGCAACTAGAGAAAAGCCATGCATATGAGATAGAGAGTCTAGTAGAATAGATAAAATTCTTGGAAAGGATTAGTTCCAAGCTTAATGAAGGGAGAATAAATCTCAAACAAGAGGTAGAGCAATTTGGCTAAGATATCCATAACCTGCAGGCTCACCTGAATAAGAAGGTTTAGACGTCTTATTCCCAACGACCAATTGTTGTGGATAAAGGCCAACTTGTGGAGAAAAGAGGAGAAACCCAATCATTCAACCATATTTTTTTAGATGATGTCGCTATTGAAAAGAGTACACCATTGTCATGTGAAAAAGTGTATAATATTGTTTGTGAAGACTCTAATGCGTGTGAATATGTGGATATAAAGATAAGATCAATTTTGGATTTAAAGAGCACTGGACATCACTAAAAACACTTCTTCACATTATGTGTGGATGGTGATATGGATCTATACAAACTAATGGAGGAGTCAATGAATGATGAAAAAAGTACTTACATATATGAAGTTTCTATGAAATAATTACATTTCTCATCCGAAGGCCAAGAAGCGTGGCTAACTATACTGGTCACTTGGTCTTATTTTATCTCTACCTTCACCCCTGGAGAACAACCACAAACTTTATGTAAAATTTGAGGTACAATTCATAAGTTTCAGATGGAGAAAGAAGTTAATTGCATCGTGCAACAATGTTAAATTAGGCATTTGTTGGGAGGCAACCCAACTTTAATACTTTCTTTTTTATTTAGCATTGTAATGACCCTTCCGGTCATTTACACGTGTTCACCTTTTTTGTACCGTTAGAGCTTGCCTGTAGTGGACCTAAGTCATTTATGGCTTGCTGGGACCGGTAGTTCGGTGCCTGGGCCATTTGTTTGGTCGTTTTATCCATTCATGATTTTAGAGCTTTTAACTTTGGAAATCATTGACTTTGATCAACATTCCTAGTGAACATGCTTGAAATAGAATTTTGATGGTTCCGTTAGCTCCGGAGCATGGACATTGGTTTAATGGGACCTTTGGTCAGGATTCGAGAGCTTTTCAGCTTGGAATTCTCTCTCATTATGTGTTTGCAGGCCAGTTGGGCTTGTTTGGTTAACTTTGGTCAACATTCAGAGAACACAACTTCAGATGGAAATTCTGCCAGCGCAGTTAGCTCCAAAATGTAAAGTTTGTGTTAGTTAGTTGGTTGGTTCGGGTTTCGGATGAGCCAGGCTCATTTTGAGTGTTTGTTTAGCATTAGCTAGTGTTTACTTGGGTTATCATTCTTCTGAAACCACCTCGTATTGAAGTTTTGTCGATTCCATTGAGTCTGGAATGTCGTTTCCACTCTAATAGGACTATTGGTTCTTGAGTATCGGGTTTCGATTGTGCCCAGAATTTCCCGTAGATGTTTTTGGCAGTTGCTGGTTTTTCTGCTTCTGGTGGCCTTCAGGGCGATCACGCTCCCTTAGCGCGATTGCGCTGGCCTGTGATTTCCCTTTTAGCACAATCACACTCCTTTAGCGCGATTGCGCTGGTCTGCATTTTTTCCTTCAGCGCAATCGCGCTCCTGTAGCGCGATAGCGCTGGTCTGTGATGCTTCTTTCAGCGCGATCACACTCCTTTAGCGCGATAGCGCTGACCAGCTACCAACAACTATATATTTTTGGTCCTTTCATTTTTCCAGCTCCTTTTTTCATTTGTTCCCAACTTTAACTTGAAAATCCTCTCTACCAAATTGCTCTCATCAGTTCATAGCCTTGGTAATCCATTTAGTTGGGTGATTTTAGCTATTTCTTTGATAATTGGTAAGTCCTCTTCTTCCCAAAGCTACTTTTCCTCGATTTTTACAAGACCTCCATTGTTGCCATTTTCTAAAGCTTGGAATTACCTTGAAGAATCTTCCCTCCAGAGTTTTGCATGATCGTGGGTTCAAAGCTTTCGCTTCCTTAGCTTGCCTTCTCATTGTGGTAAGTATCTTTTGGCTAATTTCCAAATTTTTTTCTTGAAAATTCCTTCTTTAATTCTTGACTTGAGTGGGCAATTTTGAGCCCCAATTGTTGTCCCTTTTTGCTCAAATTTTGAGCATGTGCTCCCGAGATGGTAAGGAACACATGTGTATTTTTCATTTCTCGTTTCGGGTTGCGAGGCCCACGGGCCTGTTTGTGACCCAGATTTTGACCCGAGTATGTTTATGGCATTATGGGTATCGTTAGTCTTATTTTGACGTGTAGATTATTGTGTTGATAGTGATTTTGTGATTTAGAGCTTCCCAAAGCAGTTCAAGCATGGACGCCGCCGTCCCCACAACTATTCATCAGACGACAGGTAGGTTATGACTTTCCCTACCTAGACTCTGTATATATAGGCTATAACTGCATTAATTAGCATCCTTGGGTGGGTTGTAATAGGTTGGTACCCCAGACTTTGACCGCCTTTTCTGTCCGTTATTTTGTACGTTGATTTTAGTATTCCTATCAGTATTGTATATTACCCTTGTGGTCATGTGTGGCCTTGTATTAACTCTGCAGCATAGATGGTGGGTTATTTGGGAATGTCCACGAGTCCCGGACATAGAGATATCCTTTTAGGCTGGTTATGACTGTTGTAGAGTTGTTGAGCCTGTGCGGGGCCGGTAGGAATGTTTTTGAGCCATTGGGCTAATTTATATTTGTGTGCAAGCATATCATCCATGAAAGAGGTTTTTCTTACATGTTTTACTTCGAATTTGGCTACGATCCACTATAGATGGTTTTTCCTAAACTTGCATGGCCCCGGGGACCCATTTTTGGTATACTTGATGATAAAAATGGGATTTTGGATGATTTCAAACCTGATTTTCTACTAATATGAGGCTCTTCTGGGCAGAGTACTAGACTTGATTTCCTACTGATACTAGGCTCTACTGGGCAGTGTGCTAGACCTGATTTCTGACTGATTTAGACCCGGATATGCTCTGGGCACCCTCTTAGAGGGTTATTGAGACTTTTTATCACTGATTTAGACCTGAGTATACTTTGGGCACCCTTTGAGAGGGTTATTGAGACTTTTATTATTGATTTAGACCCGAGTATACTTTGGGCACCCTTTGGGAGAGTCTTTTGAGATTACTACTACTGCTTTAGACCCGGTTCAATCTCGAGCATGCATATTCGAGATTTAGCCACTTGCTTGAACACATACTTGTTTTCGGATGACATGTTAGAGATTTTACGTTCATTACTGTATGTGGTCAGGGACCTCCATGGGTCCTCAGTTTTGGGGCCTGGCTAGGAGCCGAGTGCATATGAGGAGGGGTATACAATGTAGGATGAGGTATAGCAGGCATGCCCCACTAAGGGTCCTCCTACTAAAGTTACGAGAAGAGGTGCATACAGGGTTACTATTACCGGTTCCATTATATGATCATCATGCATATTTCACTCAGATTCCACCCTTGTTTACTGTGTGTTCAGTGTATGCTCCAGTTGAATGGGTGGTCGGAGGGTTTGTTTTCACTTGATTGCGTTCCTCGGTTGTATGGGCGGCCGTTGGGACTATAGGTAGATTATATTTACCCCTATCTTTATATAGAGCTTGTCTTGGCATTCGTTTCTTGGAGGATTTGTGATGGTTATCCTGTTGAGGCTCAAATTATTGGACTTCGAGTATTGAGGGACTAGTGAGTCCTGTATTATTGAGGCACTGTTGTGATATCTCCTGAGCGAGCTGTGGGGTTCCTGATTCCTATTTCATCCTGGCGTGAGTAGTAGTTTTGAATGCACTAGATTAGTTATTCCATCTTAGGCTTGACTGGTGAGTTGTTTGCGGCTTTTCTATCTTGGTATTTGGTACCTTAGGCTTGTTTCTGTTAGTATGAGATTTCTAACTTGATTTTCAGTTTTCTTTCCTTCTTTCTGTATTTTGAGGTTACCGGTATACCACCCATCTCTTTAAATCCTCTTTATATATACTGTTGTTGCAAGGATCCCAGGTGCGCCCTTCCTTCCTTTTTACACATGTGTTTTTGTGTATGTATACCTTCTGTGCTAGCATGTTCTACTTGAAATTTTTGGTTGGTTACTCCTGTGCTAGTTTCCTTGTGCTTCTTCTTTGCTTTCGTGACTGCTTTCTTGTGTTCTGCTTGTTACTATTTTTATACCTTATATGCACTCAGTTGGCTGATAATGCCTACTGAGTACCCGGTGTTTTGGTGCTCATACTACACTTCTGCACTTTTTGGTGCAAATATTAGTTGAGCCTGCACCGTTGATCGCGTTGGAGACTCGTGCAACTTTTGGATATTTGAGACTAGGCTGAGCGCCTGACGGTCGGGGCTTGGCCATATCTCATCAGTTGTACTGATACTCCTTGCACCTTTGAAAATGGATTTATATTGTATTTTGTTACTTCTAGCACTTGTATTCTATTAGAAGCTTTTGTACTGTCGATACCAAGTCTAAGGGTTGGTGTAGTTTTCTTTATGTATATATTTAGGTTTTGTTTCCGCTTTGTCTACTTTTACGTTCTGCTTCTGCTTATTTCTACCTATTGTGCATTTTGGTTAGGTAGTAGCCCATTACTAGCTGTTCTGGGCTATAGGGATTGGTTCGCCTACTAGGGGGTTGCAGGTGCTATTATGACCTGAGAAATTAGGTCGTGACAGCTTTGTATCAGAGCCCTAAGTTCACCGGTGTCATGGTACAGAAGCAAGTGTCTACGTAGAGTTTTATGGATCGGTACAATGACGTCTGTATCCTATCTATGGGAGGCTACAGGGCATTATTAGGAAAAGTTTCATCTTCTTAGCTCCTTATCGTGCGTTCCTGGCTCTATTGAGTTCTAAACTTCAATTGTTTCATTCCTTCTCAGATGCCTAAGACAAGTTCGACAGAGGTTGGGGTCGAGTCTTCTATGCCTATTGCTTCTGTGCCTCCGTCAGCGCCAGGACTTCAGAGTGCTGGTTTACCACACCAGATAGGAGGTTTGGGGTTAAGCCAGCCTCTTATTGGATTTATTGCTACACCAGTTCTTCAGCAGGGTTGGCTGTCAGTTTTAAAGTACGAGGCGAGATTTCATGAGATGGTTAGGCATACTGCTAGGACTGTGCCTTTAGAGTTTGATAAGGTTCAGAGTATTGTCAGAGATTTGATTTCACCGCGCCTCTTGACGACCTTGCTTCAGGTAGTGGATCATGCTTGGGCTATCGAGGATTTATACCGTTAGGCTTATGGAAGTAGTGCTAAGAAACGTCATTGCCAGGAAAGTTCCCGAGGTTCTCAGACTTGAGGTAAGGGATTCTCCACCAGAGATAGGTTCCATTGCTTCTTATCTAGCATGCCGAGTTCAGTTGCTCCACAGGTTCCAAAGGGTGGTTGTGTAGGGCAGGTTGAGCAGAGTAGACATATCTCAGATCATATCCTTTGGGGTTTGCCTTCAGAGGGTGTAGGCCGTGGTGGCCGGTCAGGTTCAGTGAGATCTTCCCATCGGATTTTATCTAGTAGAGGCTGTTTTCAATTTGGTGAGCGTGGGCACCTTGCTAGGAATTTCCCCATGATTGTGTCTCTCGGTTAGCCTGGTTGTTATGATTGTAGAGGGATTGGTCACCCTTATAGAGCTTGTCCCCGGTGTAGGACGGTTGGGCCTTCAGTTTCGACTACTCAGTTTAGAGTTAGATCCCGTCAGCTTGATGCTCCACTTGGTGAGCCAGAGTTAAAGGGTTCCTGATACCATTGCTACAGGTTAGGCTTTTGCTACCTTTGACTTGTGATGGTCTTGCTCGCATTGCGATTCTATCCTTTCTGTAGATGTAACCCTTTGAGATCATCTTCCAAGCCTTGAGGTAAGATATGAAATGACCTTTTGATGTTGGAGGACTACCCTGTCATTATAAGACATGCTCATTTGGAAACTAGAATTTCACTACTCTGGTTATACAGTCGACTGAGGCATAACATGCATGTAGCCAATCCATGCCAAGAATGACATCAAAGTCGGTCATATCTAACTCTACTAAATCTACTGAGGTGACTTTATGAAGGACTGAAACTGGGCAATCTCTATACACCCTCTTAGCTAGGACTGACTCACCAACTGGAGTAGAGATTAGGATGGGCTCTAAGAGTTTTTCAGGACTGACCTCGAATTTTCATGCTACATACAAGGTTACAAATGATAGGGAAGCCCTTGGGTCTAACAAGGCACGAACATCAAGAGAGAAGACCGATAACATACCATAACTACATCTGGTGAACTCTCTTGATCTTGATGTGAAGACATGGCATAGAGACAGTTCTGACGCTGATCGCCACCCATGCCAGAAGTAGTATCCTATTGAGCTGTGCGACGTGCTAGAGCTGCTGAAGTGGTAGACTGAGCTCTATAACCTCCCTGTACTTGCCTGGATGAAGGGCACTTCTTCAACCTATGGCCGAGTTGACCACACCTAAAACATCCCTCTCTGCCAGCAAGACACTAACCTGGATAATTTTTACCATACTTGGGGCAGGCTAGAAAAGTGCGGTTACCTGAAACACTGCCCTGAGACTTAAAGCCTGGTGCTCGCTTTTTCTGATCCTATCGAGGCCTGGGGGATGGAGCACTAGCTGATGAAGGCGGTGGAGCTTAAAACCTCTGCTGAAACTTTGAGCAATTTCCACTGCTCGACCTCTATTGAGGATATTCATAATTTCCCATCCTAGCCTTCTTACTATCCTTTGCCATCTCCTTAAGCTTATATTTCTCAAACTGCTGAGCATGGGTCATCAGTCTAGAGATATCCATATCCCCTAATAACATAGCATTCATGTACTTCGTTTTCACTAAGTCGGATACCCCAAACAAGAACTTGCAAATTTGTGCCCTCGGATCGGCCACCATAGATGGGGCATACCTAGAAAGCTGAGTGAACTTCAACCCATATTGCTGGACCAACATCGATCCTTGTCTCAGATTCATAAACTCTTAGGCCTTAGCCTCTTTCAATTCTCTCAAGAAGAAACTTTCCAGAAAAGCTCTAGTAAAACAATCCCATGTCGCGTGAGCTGCATTTACACCCATGTTGTCTTTCCACTGAGTGAACCAAATATGAGCCACATCCTTGAGTTGATTGGAAGCTAACTAACCACTATCAGTACTAGTAACTTGCATTACATCAAGAATCTTCTTGATCTCGTCAATGAAATTCTGTGGGTTTTCTCCAAACCTTGACCCTAGAAACTCTGGCGAATTTATATAAACAAAATCTCAGACCAGGGCTGCAGCTGATCCACCATTTGGGTTTGCAGGAACTGGGGCTTGCTAATTAGCCTGGTTGGCTACAGTCTGAGCCAGCAACTGGATCGTATTATAAAATTCTACGTTTGTAACCTCATGGTTTGGGGCTGGAAGATTAGCGTTAGCATTGCAAGCGTTAGCTCTGCGAGGAGGCATGATCTGAAATGCATAGCAAATAGATTAGAGAGGAGAAACTGAACTAAACTTCATCGCACGATAAAGATAATGAAAGAAGGGATGTTTTTCCTTAAAACACCTCGTAGCTTCTCCCTCATAAGTGTGGCACGCTTCACACCCATGAAAGAGACTCTACTTAGTGCCAGTTTCAGACACCCTAGGACTCTTGAACATGATGCTCTAATACCAAGTTTGTCACGCCACGAGGCTAGCCCCTGGACGTAACACAAGACCTAGGATCAAAAGTGTCCCAAAGCTAACCCTGAAACTGGCATATAACAAGCATACTGAATATAATTTTAAACGAACGGAAGCATATTGAATAAATCATAACTAAGTAGAATAATGATTCTAAATATATCTGAAAAGATAATCTGTCTTAAAATTAACTGAACTACATAAGCTAAAGTCTGACTCTATATCTGAAAGCCTCTAATACTGATGAGATGCTTGGACAAGCCCCCCAGCTAACTCTAAATAATGAAAATGAAAACGAACTGACTAACTAAAAAAGAATGTAAAAATATGTCCTTGGATGATGAGGACTCACCACTGGCTGCTGTTGATTTGGCGCTGGTACGCACTTATCACGTGACTGAAGCTGTGAACCTGAACCTGCATCATGATAGGATGTAGCATATAGAGTATGCATAAGTACTTTGAATGTACTTAGCATGAGGGATATTCAAGGCTAACTGAAATGTAAATATACTAAAATACTGAAGAGCTATAAACTGAACTAAACTGTAGTACATTGGCCCAAATGTATACTCATGCATAAAAGAGCTGAAATACATGAGAAATCTAAAGCATACTAGAAGCTGGAAATAAACATAACTGAGGGCCTAATGCACTCTACTGAAGCAAATATTGTGGGAGAGTCTATTAATCGACGTCAACCACGTGAGCTAAACATGGAGTTCGATGTATACACCCCATCGAGAGGACCCAATATACCTTGCCAGGTTATAAAGGCATGACTGATGTGATCACTATCTCTAAGGCCCAACTGAGGGGCTAAATAACCTATGGTGGCACGTAGTTCTGGGGCTTTAAGGGAACGCTGAACCCTGGTCCAACTCGGTGCTAAACACTACTCCTAAACTGAATATTAATAGTTTATTTTAAAACTGGAATCCTGAGTTTCCAAGTCAGGACTAGACTAGTCTGAAATCTCTATTTTTCTAAAATGTTATAGTAGACTAAAAACTGGCTAAATACTGCTTTTAAAACTCATACTGATAATCTAGGTTGAATATTGAAGGAAATATAATACTTTAGAAAAAAATCCTACAATTTAGGGCTAATTTCTTGATTTCTCCGGTTATGGTGAAAACTCATGCAAGTCATTTAAACATATTGCAATTCATATGAACAAGATATAAATCATGCGAGGATCATAAGAACTAAATTCTAGAAGAATTTGTATAATTGGGTAAGAACCCTAGTTCCTAACTTCATGGAAAAACACTGTAAAAGCCAAAAGTTTTGACTAAATACCCGCATACCTGGTAGAGAAGATTCCTCAAGAAAATGTGAAGTTAAAGCAAGGAGGAGAAAGCCCTAGGTCTAAAACTTTGGAGAAGATGTTCTTTTATGACTTGAGAGGAAGAATGAGGAGAATTGATGTGTTTTGGGGAATTTTACTTAATAAAATAAGCCTAATAATGTTTATAGTCGGAGCTAAAATAAAATGAAAAGGTCTAAAATACCCTGAGAAGCTGATTTAAAAGCTGCTGGAAAATTTACGACTAGGTTCCATGGACAGGTTTCCACAGTTCGTGGAAGCTTTCATGACTCGTGGAACCCTGTCGTGGTCCTTGGGCCTTCATTCATGACTGTAGGTCTGGTAACCATGAGCCAGGTTCACGGCTTGTGAAACCATCCACGACTCGTGAAACCTGCTCGTGGTTCCTAAAGGATTTGATGACCCTCAGGTCTGAGTTCCATGGGTGAAATCCATGACTCGTTGACAGTTCCACGGTCCGTGGTTCCAACTCATGGAACTAACCCCAACTTACTGGCCTCTGACTGAGTTTCACGAGGCCATTCCATGACCCGTGGTCCTGTTCATAGTCTATGGACTTGGTTCGTGGTTTTTGTCCTGAGGGACTAGTCTATAAAACTAATTCCATGGGTGGGAAGCACGGTTCATGGACTGTTCCACGATTCATGGTACTGGGCCGTGGACTATTCCATGACCCGTGGAACTGGTCTGTGATTCCTGATTTGGCTTGGACAGTTCAAAATTTTAAGTTTTCTGGGCTATTTCTAGGCTTAGAATTTCTAGGGTGTTACAGTACCAAAATAGGGGGTACTCAGTAGGAAACATAGTCCGACCTAGCTCATAAGGTAATGTACTATATAAAAGATAGGAAAGTAAACTAGCTATGGGGATCCACCTAAATCTAGTTATCACAGGAAATTAAAAGCAGGAAAGTAACCAGGCTATCAGTGAAGATAATAATAATAAAAGAAACAAACTATAAAAAATGTATACAAGAAGATGCAATACATCATGGGATGGTATGGTGTAGAATGTGGCCAATGCAGCAAAGTAAAAAACCCAAAATATGATTCGCAGGCTGCCCCATAGGCTCTCTGAATCATCTCATAGGCCACCTTAGGTCTCATCAATATATGCAATAAAAGTAAAACCCAAATATGTGCTCCTTAGGCCACTCGAAATCGTACCTCAGACTCATAAACAAAAAGTAAATGGAGAAAAGGTCCAACAATATCCCTCGAACCGAGTATAAGAAGTGGTACTTTCCTTTTCTTACCAAAACAACGATAAAACATGATGTATTTCTCCGAAATATGAAAACCATAGTAAAAGTAGAAAATAAGATGTTAAAACTGAAAACCTGATATTTCCTTCCAACACTATACCACTAGCCATGTAAATGCATGTATGAGTATATGTGTTTTATCACAATAGAATACATGTATACATATATACAAATAGGGTAAAAGCTCCCTCTAAACAAGGCAACTAACATGAAACTCTGTCGGGCCTACAGTTACATAATAACGATAACAAATATGGAAAATGAAACTATAAAGCAAGAATAACCACAAAATACCTACTCTAACACGAAAAACCTCCCCAAGCCTATACTAAAAAAATTCTAGTCTAACATAATGATGCTATAACATCCTAGGTTAAGGATAAACATGATAATTCTATTCTATAGTCCTAGTAATGGTCAAATATGCAAAAACATGATTAAAGCCTAATTGTAACATAATTCTTATCCTAATGTTCATGCAACTTATAAAATATATAATCTAACCGAGCTAAGACTAAAAGAGGTAAATCATAACCTACCTCGAAGCCGAACTGCAAGCATGAACCATCACTCATATGCCTTTCCCTTCTATAAAGCCTCAGAATGCTGCCACACTATCATAAACATAGTCTAGGTGTCACAACGAGAATAATGACATTCATAATGGTATACAAAAATTTGGGCTGAAAATCGAGTTGAAAATTCACCCTAGGGGCCAGCTTACGAAAATGAAAACAAAATTCACAATTACATTTGTAATGAATTTCTAAACCCATGCCAAAAATGTGGGTGTAAATAAGACTCATATTAGTGCCCAAAATAACCCCGAAAGATACTTGATCAAAGGACCTAAGTTCATGATTAATAAAAAATTAAAACGGAAACGGAGGGGGATATTCATGAAGGAAACAACAGAAAATGCATGGGGGAACAAAGTGAATTTACCAGGAACAATTTTGATGAACAATGGCTTCAAAACCAGCCCTTAAGATCAATAACAATGGAGGATTTTTTATACTAGGTGAAGAAAACAAAGTGGAAGGCTTATATAGCTGCCAGGGGTCCTTCATCGCGAACGTGAAGGACCACTTTCTAACGCGAAGCAGTGACAGGTTAGCCATCGGAATCGCTCCCCTCTGAGAATATAAAAAGGGAACCCCACCGGCTCCATAGTTCCTTCATTGAGAATGCGATGAACCTCTTGCGAATGCAATGGTCAAGAAATCAGACCATCACAAACATGATGAACAACTGGTGCCTGCGCCAACAACAGTGCACCAACTATTTTTCAAAGCTATAATTTCACCGAATGGACCATCGGGATTCATTCTGAACCCCGTGAACACAAACCAAACATGCTAACCAATTGAAAACGATATTTCAGACTAAACGGAATCATGTAAATGACCAACGGAGGTTGTCTTAATAAAATGTTGATCAAAGTAACACTTTATCGATTTAACTTAAAACCTACCCAAGTGTCCCAAATAAATCCGAAATCCTCAAGACCCAAACAAAAGGTCCCACTAAACCAAATTCTATGTTCTGGAGATAACAACACTGACAAATTTCCATCCAAGAGCATTTACTCCAAAAGTTGACCAAAGTCAAATCTATTAACATTATGAGTTCCAAAATTGGGAAACTCATCTAGAACTCAACATAACGCCTGGGGAAGTATGCCTCTCATCCCCATAAGTCAAACAAACTATGAAAAAGCTACATGAAGGTCCAAACTAGTAAAAATGCACGAATATAAGATAATAACCACGAGGGTCATTACATTCCAGATAGCTAACCAATCTCTATTCTACCTTATCATTTGGCTGGCGCCAAGTTGTATGAATTGAAGGAGAAATTGAAAAATTTGGTAGATAAAGGATTTATTCAACCAAGTACTTCACCTTGGTTTTCTCCTGTCTTATTTTTCTGAAAGAAAGATGGGTCACTCATGATGTGTATTGACTATTCCCAACACAATAAAGTGACCATCAAGAATAGTGATTTGTTTAATAAATCTCAGGGAGCTACTTCCTTTTTAAAGATTGACTTGTGATCAAAGCATCATCAGCTGAAGATAAAAGATCAAGCTATTCCAAAAATTACTTGTCATACCCGTTATAGTTATTTTGAATTTTTGGTGATATCCTTTGGTTTGACTAATGACTCCTGTATTCATGGATTTGATGAATCATATTTTCAAGTCATTCTTGGATTGGCTAATGATTATTTTTATTTACAGCATTATAGTTTATTCGATGAGCCCTAAGGAGCATGCGAGTCATATGAGAATAGCCTTGAAAACACTTAAGAAGAATGAGATTTATGCAAAATTTTCTAAGTGTGAATTTTAATCTAACTTTGTAGAATTTCTGGGCCACGTGATATCTAGTAATGGTATCAAGTTTGATCATAAAAATATTAAAGTAGTTAAGGACTGACCAAGGCCTACTACTATGATAGATATTCATAGATTCCTAGGTTTGATTGGTAATTACTATTAAGAAAATTATAGAATAAATTTAATCCATAGCTATAATGCTCACTAAATTAACTTAGAAGACTTCTAAGTTTCAGTGATTTGAGGCCCATGAAAAGAGTTTTTAAGAGCTAAAGATGAGGTTGACTTCAGGTCATATTTTGATTCTACCTTTGGGTTCTGGAGGTTATGTGGATATTGTGATGCTTTAAGAGTTGGATTGGGTTGCATGTGTATGCAAGAGGCAAGGTAATTGCCTATGCTTCCCGTCAGTTGAAGAAGATGGAGATGGAGGATGCCGAATTTACAGACCAAATTGAGGTTGAAACACCTACCATTAGTGCAGATGAGAGGGTTATAAATGAGTCAAATGTTAAAAAGGTAGATGTTATATGGCTGAGAAGGAAGTAGTATCGGTGTCAAAACCATTACCACCACTTTATAAGCATGTTCCTCCATTTTCTCGAAGGTTGATGAAAAGAGCAAAAGAGGCCATAGTTGAGAAGTATACTGATGTAGTGAAGCAGAAAATGCTCAATATTCTATTCTTGTATACTATTCAAGGGATGACAGGACGTGCTAAGTGTTTGAAAAGTGTGCTGACAAAGAATAAGGCTATGCAAATAAAAGAGGTAAAATTCACTCACCAGGTTAGTTTGATCATTGTAACAAAATAGAACAAGAAGAAGGAGGACCCGGGAGATTTCGCCGTTCCTTGCTCCATTGTCTATCATGATTTTTCTAGAGTTTTGCATGATAATAAAGATAGTATAAACCTGATGCCATTTTCTATCTATAAGCAATTTGGGCTGAGCAAGACAATGCCTTCTAGAATGCGACTGTAGATAGCTGATAAAAGTGTTAAAAAACCTATTAGGGTGGTTGATGATGTAATGGTGAAGGTAGGGAAGTTCTCTCTACCAACTTATTTTTTCATCCTTGACTTTGCAGTTTACAAAGAGATCTCTATAATTCTTGAGAGACTCTTTTGGAAACATGAAGAGCTTTCATGGACTCTTAAAATAATGAAATAAAGTTTCGAGTAAAAGGTGAGGAGGTGATATTTAAAGTCGACAAGGAAATGCAACTGCCAAAGCTTATGCCAAAATCTCAAATCAATGTATTAGATGAAGTGGATGAAGATCCCAAGCCTGGACCACTACTATAAGGTTAAGATGTGAGTTCCTACGTCAGAATGATAAGTAACAAATGTTCATCACTACTTTGTTGACCAACCTCAAGGTAAGGATGTTGTTAGAACTGGTACAAATGTATAAGAATGTGATAGATGGTAACAAGGGTAAAGACAAGCCCCATTTGTCAGGATTTTTGATTCAAGATGTGAGCTATTGATTATGTGACTAAATCATGCTGCAACATTAAATCAGACGCTAATTGGGAGGCAACCCATACTTATTACCTTAAATGGTACCTTCATCGTGCCGTAATTTTAAATGAAGCGCTACATGGGAGGCAACCCAAGATTAATGAAGTTTTTACCTTGATTTTAATTTCTCTTAGTTGTTGATGTGTGTGAATACATTGTAGGAGTGCTAGAGAAGGGATTAAGAAAATTTTGCAAAAAAAAAGTCTCAAGACTTTTTCACGATAGAAGGTACAGTCCTTAAATGGGTCATATGGTCCAATGTACGAGCGTAAATTTGAATATGATGCACAGTCCAATTGAGGAATCCACTGACTATAAATGTATTTCACTGTCTAATTTACGATCATGGATACACCTTAAGACTAAATTGACCTAGATGAATCTACAAATCATATATTGAACCATATAATTCAATCCACGACTGTAGTTTGCTCTGTACTTAGGGTTAGGTATAAAAACTCAAACCTCCACCTTTCACTCCCACTTTCAAACTTCCCAAACATTCCCTCTTTATCTTCCTGAACCAACCACCTACGATTGAAGCTCACTTTTAGCTTATGATAACTTCATGTATACTCATAGAGTCTCCATCATCCCCACTACCTGTATACTCCCTCTTTGTCTCCTCTGTCTTTCACACACATACATATGGAAAACTAACCAAGTCTTTGATTCCAGCACTTCACATCAAGGTATACAAATATTAGTTAACTTGCTAATGTAAGCCTATGATGTTGATTCACCTTCATGGTGGCTTAAAAATATCAAAATTTTTAGGTTAGGGTTGAAATTCTGAGAGTTTTTGAATTCAAGGAAGATTGAGCATGAATGGGGCTTAAAACCCCTTAATTTTTCATGGGCTTGATCAAAAGTAGGGTTGGATAAGCTGTGGGTTGTTGGTTTTGAGGCCAAAAATTCAAACAACTTGGTGTATATCATGTTAAAATCACTATTTTTACTGATCAAGAAAACTTCTACAGATTGTATACTTCATATACGATTGTAAAAGCTAGTCGTCCTCTGTATTTGGGCCTAAAATTGAGAAACATGCTAAGTGTGAATTTTTTGGATACATAGAGGGATTCACAGTCATGAAATTGACTTACGATCTATAATTCCACCGTGAAAAAAGTCTTAGGACTAAGTTAAGCATTTTCTGATCCACGATGAGATTCATGATAATAAAGTTCATTTACGGTCTGTAAATCCCATCGTGGATAAATTCAAAGACTTGAATTTGAGAACTTCTAATTCAAAGGGGGATTTATAGCCGTGTATTTCATTTATGGTTTGTAAGTACAACATGGAAAACATCAGAGATCATGTCTGATAGAGAATTTTTGGCACAATCTAGTTAAGATTAAATGTATGATCCGTACAGTGAATCCACAGAATTCACAACTTTGATTTATACCCCTGCGGTGCAGTTATTTGTCATTTTATGACATAATTGGGTACCAACAGGATATTTTTAGCAGGTTATGTCTCCAAGACAGGTTACCAAGAGAGGAAGCAAAGAAATACCCGTGCAAGGAAAAATGGGCCACTCCTCAGAAAATGTCAAGACTATAGAGTGAGTTTGAGAGGACAGCTGCGGATTGAAAATCCACTAAAACCAGGCCAAGAAGTCAAGAGGACTTAGCTTAATAGACACTGTTGACTCCCTTCTAATCTGGACAGAAGAGGCCTACTGAGACATCCGTTGCCTGTAACACCCCAGAACTTCCAAACCTGGACCCAACTCAAAAAAACCAGAAAATAAAATTTTTCCAAGTCCAAGCTGGTACCACAGATGGCTTCCATGGACCGTGGAACAGTCCACGAACCGTGGAATGCATCCGTGGAACTTAGACAGAGACCAACCATGTTGGTTCAAGACCACGAGTCAGAACCACGGACCATGGAATGATCCAGGAGTTGTGGATTCCACTCGTGGAACTCAGACCTGAGACCCAACTATCCCTTAGGAGCCACGATAGGATTCTACGAACCGTGGATGGTCCCATGGGTCGTGAACCCAAGTTGTGAAACTCAGACTTGCAACATGAAAAAAGGGCCCAGGAACCACGACAGGGTTCTACAGTTTTTGGAAGCATCCACGGACCGTGGAGCCTATCCATGAAACCTGAGTCGCGAATTTCAGCAGTTGTTTTAATATTCCCAGGGGTATTCTGGACCTTTACTACCTCTTTTAAATCCTAAAATACATCATTTTGCTTAGTATAAGCCTGATTAATTAGTGAGAAACTACCTAAACCTCCCATTTTCCCTGAAATCATTTGACACTTAGAGAAATAGAGAAAAGAAGCGATAATTTCTCTCAAGAACAAGCAGAAGGTCTTCTTTAAGTTCATCCCTAGCAATCCAAAGGTTCCTCTATAGAATCTTCTTCCAGGTATGTGGGATTTCATCATTGGATTCCTTCCATCCATTGAGTACCTAGATTCAGTTCAGTTCTTCAATTCTCCATGAGTTATTCAGACTTAGGGTTCCTAAATCTTAGGGAATTATTGCATTTCAAATTCTATTGCTTGTGTGATAATAATTACATGTTTTTTGGAGGTTTAGCATATTCACATGTACAGAATTCAGTAACCCTAGCTTGTGTTAAATTCAGTACTCATAATTTATACTTGCTAGGTAGGTAATTCAGACAATTATACTTCGGAATTAGAATGCCACTATTTTTAGTATATGTATGTTGCATTCTTAGATGATTATCAGTGTTTGAGCTATCCAGTATTTCAACTTGCATTTCATTGTTTATATATTCAGTTAGGAGTAGACTTAGCACCTAGTGGACGAAGGGATGAAGGATCACCTGCCAGTTTAGACTGAGACCTTTGGTAGCAGTCCCTGAGTCCCAAAACTATGGAGCCACCATAGGTTCTAAAGGGATCACCCATCAGATTAGGCTTGACACCCTTGTCCCTTGAGGACACCAGTTTAGTGGATCCATATCAGATTTGTTTGTACCCTTGGAAAGGTATGAACACACTCCCATCAAAGGTTATAGGTTGGCCCAATAGTTAGCTCAGCTTAGGGTATGTCGGTTAATAGTAGCTGCCACAGTCAAACTCATATTGCGTTGACCTTGTATGCAGTTATTCAGTTAAGCATTCTATTTACTCATGTTAGTTACTTGGTCACTGTATTCAGCTTACCTTTCAGTTCATGCTTCAGTATGTATTTCCATGTTTTGTATTCATGTTTTACAGCTTTGCATATATCCCGCATGCTTAGTACATTCGAATTACTGATGAACACTTTTGTGCTATATCTTATCATGATGTAGGTTCAGGCGTTCAACATCCAGACCACTTTTGGCTCGAATTTTAGTCCTTACCCAACAACTTTAGTGGTGAGTCATCATAGTTTGAGTATGATAAATATGCTTTCATTTCAGTCTTATATTTCAGTTTTCAGACTTTTAGAGTTAGCTGGGGGCTTGTCCCAACAACTCACTTCAGTTAGAGGCTTTCATACATAAAACTAGAATTAGCTTTTGGGTTGTCAGTTTTGCGTTCAGACTTACTACATTCTTAGATATTTATATATTCAAATATGCTTGGATTAAAATTTTCTTTTCACTTATTTATTTAAACCAGTTTATCTTTTGCATAAATTGTATTTGATTTTAAAATGCCTAGATATGCCAGACCATGGGTTAGCTTGGGGTCACTTGTGACATCAAGTAGCGTGTTACGTCTAGAGGGTGGCCTTGGGGCATGAAAAACTTGGTATCAGAGTATTAGGTTCAAGTGTACTAGGGTCTTCGAAAGCTACGTCAATTAGAGTCTTCTTCATGGGTGTGAAGTGTGCCACACCTATGGAGGAGGAGCTATGAGATGTCAGTAGGAAGGACTTCACTTCTTTCTTTTCTAGCTTGTGCTATAGAGTATGAAATCTATTTAATCTCCTTCTAACTAATGCTTTACACATTACAGAAAATGCCTCCCAGAAGAGCCAACACCAGGAACCAGCTTGCACCAGCAACTCCAGCATACCCTCTGAATGAGCAAGTCACTCATGCTGAATTCAGGGATGCTTTCTAGGTGCTTGCTCAGGCCATGGCCTCTTAGGTCAACCAGTAGGCTATGGTACCAGCTCCACCTCAGACCAATTCTGTCACAGCTAGAATCTGAAACTTCACTCAAATGAACACTCTAAAGTTTCATGGGTCTACGTCTGTAGAGGATCCATAAGAATTTCTGAAGACATTCAGAAAGTGACAGAGATTATGGGTTTCACTCCAAGAGAGTGCATACTTATCCACTTACCATCTAAAAGTAGTGGCTTATACTTGGTTTCAGCAGTGGAAAGAGTCGCATTGTGCTAATGCAGGTCGAGTGGACTGGAACCACTTTAAGACTGCATTTCTGGATAGGTTTTTCCCAATTGAGCTCGGGGAAGCCAAGGTCCAAGAATTCATCAACTTGAAGAAGAATGACATGAGTGTGAAGGAGTACGCACTCAAGTTTACTCAGTTGTCTAAGTATGCTCTGGTGATAGTAGATGACTCCAGGACTCGTATAAGTAAGTTCGTACCTAGTGTGTCTGATGATGTGGTCAAGGAGTGCATGACTGCTATGCTGGTTAAGGAAATGGATTTTTCTAGGTTGGTAATTTATTCCCAACAGATTGAAGAGGAGAGGATCAAAGAAAGGGGAGGAGATAACAAGAGAGCTAGAATAGGTGACTTTAATTACTCTCAGCATAGGTTAGATGGAGGCAACATGGAACTTGAGTCACAAATTTCAAGAGTTTTAATTTAATTTTCCCAGGGGTAGTCCAGACCTTTCCTACCTCTTTTAAAGCCTAAACTACGTCGTTTTGCTTAGCATAAGCATGATTAATTAGTCAGAAACCACCTAAACCTCCCATTCTCCCAAAAATCATTTAATACTTAGAGAAATAGAGAAAAGAAGCAACAATTTCTCTCAAGAACTAGCAGAAGGTCTTCTTCAAGTTCTGCCCCAAAAATCCAAAGGTTCCTCCTTAGAATCTTCTTCTAGGTATGTAGGATTTTATCATTGGGTTCCTTCCACCCATTGAGTCCCTAGATTCAGTTCAGTTCTTCAATTCTCCATGAGTTATTCAGCCCTAGGGTTCCTAAATCTTAGGGAATCATTGCAATTCTGATTCTATTGCTTGTGTGATAATAATTACATATTTTTTGGAGAATTAGCATAGTCACATGTACAGAATTCAGTAACCCTAGCTTGTGTTAAATTTAGTACTCATAATTTATACTTGCTAGTTAGGTAATTCAGACAATTATGCTTCAGAATTAGAATGCCACCCATTTCAGTATATGTACGTTGCATTCTCAAATGTTTATCAGTATTTGAGCTATCCAGTATTTCAGCTTGTATTTCATTACTTATATATTCAGTTGGGAGTAGACTTAGCACCTAGTGGATGAAGGATCCCCCGTCAGTTTAGGCTGAGACTTTTGGTAGCAGTCCCTGAGCCCCAAAAATATGGCGCCACCATAGGTTCTACAGGGATCACCCGTCAGATTAGGCTTGACACCCTTGTCCCTTGAGGACACCAGTTTAGTGGATCCATATCAGATTTGTTTGTACCCTTGGCAAGGTATGAACACACTCCCATCAAGGGTTACAGGTTGACCCAATAGTTAGCTCAGCTTAGGGTATGCCGGTTAATAGTAGCTCCCACAGTCAAAATCATATTGCGTTGACTTTGTATGCAGTTATTCAGTTAAGCATGCTATTTACTCATGTTAATTACTTGGTCACTGTATTCAGCTTACCTTTCAGTTCATGCTTCAGTATGTATTTCCATGTTTGGTATTCATGTTTTACAACTTTGCATATATCCCGCATGCTTAGTACATTTGATGTACTGATGCATACTTTTTTGCTACATCTTATCATGATGTAGGTTCAGGCATTCAGCTTCCAGACCACTCTAAGGCTCGACTTCCAGTTCTTACCCAACAACTTTTGTGGTGAGTCATCATAGTTCGAGGACGATAGATATGCTTTCATTTCAGTCTTATATTTCAGTTTTCAAACTTTTAGAGTAAGTTGGGGGCTTGTCCCAGCAACTCACTTCAGTTAAAGGCTTTCAGACATTGAACTAGAATCAGCTTTTGGGTTGTCAGTTTTGCATTCAGACTTACTACATTCTTAGATATTTACATTTTCAAATATGCTTGGATTAAGTTTTTCTTTCCACTTATTTATTTAAACATGTTTAGCTTCTACACAGATTGTATTTGATTTAAAAATGCCTAGGTATGCTAGACCAAGGGTTAGCTTGGGGTCACTTGTGACACCAAGTAAAGTGTTACGTCTAGGGAGTAGCCTCGGGGTGTGACATTGCCCATGCCACCTTAGGATGGTTGATTGATTCCTCAACCTAGATATTTGAGGATGAAATTAGCAGGAATGTCTAGATAGAGTGCATGACATATATGATACAGAATTAGATACAAAAGAATTTATCTATAATGGAGAGAAAGAGCTTGTTCACTATTGGTGCACCCAATTAGAATAAAAAGGGAACAATGACAATTACAACCTTGGAGGATATGGAATTCCTAATGAAATTGATAGAAGGAGGCTTCACCATCCATCCCAATCTAAGAATTTCAAGGTGGAGGTTAGTTTTCTGCCAAAATGCAAGCCATGGTCACAACGAGTCAACCTTTATAAACTGAGGCATCAAAGCCTAGACCAACAAACTTGTGCACTTAGTATGCCACAAAGACTTCTATCCTATTATTTTTTCTTTTTATTTAATGGAGACACTGTGTAGTTTTTAGCTAGGGGTGGGGTAGTATGATTTTACCTCATGTTTTGCATTGGTATGAAATTTTGAGAAGGCTTTCCCTTATTTTTCTTGTAAATAGTAGTGTCAGTCTTAGTAGAGTTACTTTACAATTTTTCTTAGTCATGGTTATTTACTGAGAGTTTATTTTGATGATGAACTAGACAATATTTAGATATAATTGAGTCTAGAATAATGACTTTTTCCAATGACAGATTGGTAGATGACTGTCTTAAGAGAATAATAGCCTGTTTGGCTAATCTTCTAAAATTAGCTTATTTTGAAAAATGCTTTTTTCATAAGAGTTTTTAAAAAAGTACTTTTGGTGGGAAGCAATTTGTGTTTGACCAATAAATTTGAAAAATACTTTTGAGCAGCAACTATTGTTTGTCCAAGCTTTTTAAAAGTGCTTTGAAGTGTACTTTTCTCAAAAGTGCTTTTCAAAAAAGTGCTTTTCAAAAAAGTGTTTTTAGGAAGAAGCTACTTTTTTTAGCTTATGAAAAACAGCTTCTGCTACTCCCCAAAAACACTTATTTTCTTTCAAAAGCTTGGCCAAACACCTGATTTTTTTATAATAAGCACTTTTGGAGAAAAATAAGCTTGGCCAAACAGGCTATAAGTCTTAGTTAGTTTAAGCAGAATAAAGTAGGATTGACTTATATGGAGGTAGTCTGTTTGCTTATGACAGGAAACTTGTTTTTGATGTAAAAATTGGACTCCTCAAAAAAAAAATATGAACTCCAATTGTACATATTAAAATATATTTCTCTTTTTGTGACATTAAAAACTGCTAAATTCTTAGAGATCATTTGGTACATGGGATGCAATAAGTAAAGATATACCATGGGTTGAAATATCCAATCTTTCATATGGGATAGTAGTCCCATCATTTTAGTACAAATGGTGGGATAAGATAGTCTCACGATTAGCCAACATATTACATCAAACATGGGCTAAAGTTAATTCCAAATTTTATTCTTGGATTATTATACTCATTCCACGTACCAAATGACCCCTTAGAGTACTAGTTTGGGGTTAAGATGAAAGCTAAATAAAGTCCAGTGCCATTATGTGTGTAAGTACTTAGTTTTTATATCTGTGTATAAGTATAAAATTTAGAACTTGCCTGGTTAGTCATACCACATGTGTGATGATAGCTTAGTTGTAGAGATGAACGTAGGTCTTTTTTGTGAAACAAAAGCCAGTTTATCCTTTATGAGCCTTCCAAATATGAAATCATATCCCTAGTCTCCCATTTTGGACTTTTAAACCTTTTGGTGCTTAGTTATGACTGAAAACCAAATCCCTTGTGTAAAAAATATTCTATTTTTAATCGATCTCTCC
The DNA here is from genome assembly GCA_003996215.1 of Jaltomata sinuosa. Classification (NCBI taxonomy): domain Eukaryota; kingdom Viridiplantae; phylum Streptophyta; class Magnoliopsida; order Solanales; family Solanaceae; genus Jaltomata; species Jaltomata sinuosa. Next base: position 134,824 of record QJPP01003234.1, on the reverse strand, counting down.
TTGACATTGATAATGAAATATGAGGTCTAAATTGCGTAAGGTTGCGTGAAAGGGTGAAAAGGATTGTAACACCCCACCAGGTTGAATATTTGAATTAACTCATACTTTTAAAATAAGACTAAGAGTGCTTATTATGTTAGGAGGGATGTTTTATGAGGTTTTTTAATTGTACAATGGTCGTATATTAAGTTTTTAAGTCAAACAAGTTGTAAAATAAAAGTCGGCAAAAGTTATTATAAATTCCTTTAAGAATTTCTCTGAAAATTTGGGTCAAATGTTGCGGAGAATTTATCCCAATATATAAAGAATTAGTGGCCCCCCTATATAAAATATTAAAGGTCTACGAGTATAGTTTTTAATGCATTAAACCATTTGTTCATACAACTTCAGAATAGAGAGATATTTGCATTTCTGTGTGAATTCATAAGCACGCATGTGAAGGTGGGCCCCCTAGCCCCAAGGTCAGTTGAAATTTATATAAACTAATTTCCCTTTGTTCTAAACTTAGAAACTAGTCTCAAAACCTCAGAAAATTAAAGAATAAATTTCCTAAATTTACCATTGGTGTTGATGCTTTCAACTCGGATGTTTAACAGTAGTTTCTCTATGTTGAGAGCTCATCTTTTTGGTATAGTTTCCCCATCGATTTCATGGTGTTTATTTATGGGTGTTATAGAAGCGAGCTTGTAGCTGTTTATTATGTGTGTGGAGCTTTTTATTATGTGTGTGGAAGCAGATATAGAGTTTTATTGGCAAGGTAAGACTCTCATACACCTAAATATTTGTTGAATCGAGATTCTAAGCTTCTAGTTTGGAAAAGTTGTAGTTACCGATGACTTGTAGTTGTCTCTTGTTGATTTTGGCTCTATTTGTTATTAATGCAAGGAGGAAGATTGTTTATATTGGGATTTCAAATATTTTTGTTGAGGTAATATTCCTCCTACTATCCTCCTTCATAATTCCATCTTCTAGTATCATTTTTATAGATTTTTGAGCCATAAAGCGATATTTTGATTACCGTGGCTTCAGGAAATCCTTTTGTTTTATTAAGTTTGCTTATAATTATTGTGTAATGATAGTTTTAAGGTATTGGAGGGACTGAGGGTCGGTTTGACTCTTATTGGGGTCGCGTATGATTGTTGTCAAATTAAACAACATGAAGTATGACTTGTTGTATTACCTCAGGAGCTCGCCGCTCTTGTGAGATGTTGATAACTTGTTGTCATGGTTATTAGCTATTAGTTTGGTAGAGATTATGATGTCATTTGTTAAGTTAAAGATGGATAGTTGTAGTGACGACCTTAATGCTTTATCAATTGTCTATGGCTTATTCTTGCAGTCTTGTTGATTCTAGAAATTGTTGCATTACGATAGGTTGGTTGAGCTTCATGTCGATAACTTTGGGGCTTTGGTGAAAGGTATGTTATGGTTTCTTTTTTGCTTTTTCGTATGACCCTGAAGGCCCAAGCTTGTCATAGCTTGTATGATGTTGTTATTCCACTAGTGGCCTTATATTATTGAGTTTGCTACCACAACATGATACAGTGACTACCTGCAGCACTCTATTCCTTACTTAGTATCCCAGAAAAGCATGTTATGATTCTATTGAGTTCATCTCTGATTACTTGCTATTATTGTGTTGTTTTTATTGTCTGGCTACTGCCTAAGATCTTGTTTTGTCCTACGCAAATACTGACACTGCAGGGTTTTGGAGCCTATAGACTAATTACTATACCAAGACTTTAGGCCGGGAAGACTGTGCCTATGGGCTAGGTAGACCGTATGTACGGAATGGGTAGGCTGCACCTACGGGTCAACAATTACAATATATTACTGTGCCCTTGGGTGAGACAGACCGTGCCATTAGGCCGAATAGACTGTACCTATGCGATAGGAAGGCTATACATATAGGGCATCATATATTGTACCACAGAGCCTCAGAGTTGTATTAAGTCATGACACATGTACATTTAGACTGTTCAGATCAAATTATCATTGGGGTCCAGGTAAGGGGCCAGTATGAGTTTTTAACCACTATTTGTACTCATTAGGACTTATTGTGATTGTGTGTTGTTTGTACTTATTGGGTTTATGGGGGCCAAGTCGGGCTATTATTTGCTACGTGTTTAAATGTTATCTTATTGCAGGAAGGTAAGTTATTATACTTCTATTTTACTCCTTCCCCTTTGGGTTCAGTCCTTACACTTCAGTTTCACTTTTCAGTTTGCCTTACATGCTCATTATATTATGTTGTACTGACGCCCTATTGCCTGGTGAAGTTCTATTCATGCTGGCATGTCCTGAGCTACAACTAGACCAACCCTTCGGGTAACATAGTAGAGCTTTTAGCGGATTAGTTGGCTTCTTTCCTTCCAAGGGTTGCCATAGTCTCATAGGTTTGCCTTTTTCCTATTTATAACTTTTGCATAGGTTGGTGCCCTGTCCCACCAAGTATTACATTCATAGAGGCTTGTAGACTAGTATTTTGGGTTGCATAGCTATGATGGTGACCTTTTGGCCTTGTATGTTGATTAGTTGTAGCTTGTTGGCTAGTTGTGCCTTGTTGTTGTTGTTGTTGGTTGTAGTTTAATAGCCTGTTGGACTAGATTATGTTGCTTATACATGTTTTTAGTTTCTACATAGAGATTCTAATGGCCTTGAAGGCCCGGATAGAGTTTATGCTTTCCTTGATATCATGGCGGCATCGACGGCCCAAACAGGACTTATGTGCTGCCTAGTTTTTACTCTATATGAACTATTGGGAGTAGCTATTTTATTAGTAGATCTATTGACAGGGTCCTCGCAGGTCGAGAGCTAATATTTAAGCCGAGATATGCTTGTTTGTTTTCTTGATTGTGTGTGGCTATTATGCGCCATTGGCAAATGGTTCAGCATGGTCAGCTTTGTCTTAAGTTTTTGCATTAGGTGCAAGTCTCCTCCCTCAATCCCGCATTTGGGGCATGACAAACTTTGTATCAGAGTAACATGGTATCGTAGGGAGTCTGCAAGCCATATCTAGTCGAGTCTTGTTCACAAATGTGTTGTGCACCACATTTTATAACAGGAAGTTGCTAACATGTTTCAAGAAAGTTACCCTTCTTTTTCTCAAATCGTGCAATAGAGATGGGTCATAAGGGTTAAGTTCTTCGTCTTACGATTGTTAGTTTTCTTGTACTAAAATTGTAAATAATAATAATATGAACATCACATGGATTTAGACCTTAGTAAGGAACATATAGGGTCTTCTACATCAGTATTATACTTTTTAGAGGGTCGAGAGAGAGAAAAAGAAGAGGGATAGGTCCATGTTGTTTTAGACAGAGGCTCAGAGTGGCTCCAAACCTCCATATTCAAGAAAACCACCTAGGACCCCACTACAATAGTCCTAGGGTAACATGTTAGATCATCGAGGGTAGTTAGGTCTGGGTGAGAGCTCATGAGCATCAGGCTCATAGTAGTATAGGGTCCCAGAGAAGTTTAGATTAGATGTGCAACATTATGATACTTTCAGTAGAGCACATGCCAAGATATGCCGTCAGGGCGCCAATATATGCTATTCTTATGGACAAGAGGGTCATATATAAAGATATTATCTGTTAGGGGACCAACAGGGTTAAGGATAGAGGGATGGATCAACAACATGATCGTCTTTCTCAGTACATCCTGTAGAGTGTGGGTCCCAGACATTAGCAGGTAGAGTTTGAGGCCATGCAAGAGCATCTAGTTCTGGCAGTGGCCGAAATTGCACTTACAAACTGACAATTCATCAGGATTCATAATTATCACAAGTTGTTGTGATAGTATATTGAGTGTTTTCTCCTACTGTGTTTATGCTTAGATAGATGCAGGCTCCATATTATTGTATGTTACCCTATTTATTGCTGGAAAGTTGTGTGTAATACCCCAGAACTTCTAAGCCCAGACTTAGCTCAGAAAACTAGAAGAAATTAATTTTTCCTAATATCAGTCTTTCCACAAGTCAGATCCATTAGCCATGGAACTGTCCACGAGTAGTGGACTGGAATCGTGGAAATAACATCAGAGGCCAGTCCCTCTGAAGATCAGTTCACGACCTAAGATCATGGACCGTAAACGTTTCCATGGACCGTAGATACTATTCATGAAACCTTCCCTACAAATGAATCCCAAGATCTATGAGTGGGATCCACGACCCGTGGAGGTTTCCATGAGTCGTGAACCACACTCGTGGAACCCACATCCAGCACCCCAGACTTCCTATACTTAGAACCACGAGAGGGTTCCGCGAACCGTGGATGGTTCCATGGGTCGTGAACCCAACTCGTGGGACTCAGACCCACAAACTGACAAAAAAGTCCCGGAACCATGACAGGGTTTCACGAGCCGTGGAAGTTTCCTTGAGTCGTGGAACCCATTCGTAGACCTGGGTCGCGAATTTCAACAATTTTCTTTTAAATTTTCCAGGGGCATTCCAGACTTTTTCTACCTCTTTTAATGCCTAAGCTACAACATTTTGGTTATTCTATGACTAGTGTATTAGTCAAAAAACAACTTAAATCATCTATTCTCCTAAAATCATTAGACTTCGAAAGAAAAAAAGAAAAAAAGGCGACAGTTTTCTCTCAAGAACAAGTAGAAGGTCTTCTTCAAGCTCAGCCCTAACCCCAAGGTTTTCCTTGATAGTTTCTTCTCCAGGTATGTGAGATTTCACTAGTGGGTTTCTTTCATCCATTAGGTCCCTAGAATTTAGTCAAGCTCTTTAGTTCTTCATGAAATATTAAGACCTAGGGTTCCTAAATCTTAGGGATTCCTTTCAATTCAGATGCTATGGTTTAAGTGTAATTAGATACATGTTTCTTGGGGAATTAGAATAATCACATGAACAAAATTCAAACCCTAGCTTGTGTTGAAATTCAGTATTCATGATTTACACTTGCTAGGCAGATAATTCAGACAGTTATACTTCAAAATAGAATGCTATAATGTTTCAGTATATATGTACGTTACATTCTCAGATAACTATCAGTATTGAGATATCCAACATTTTATCTTGTGTTTCATTGCTTATGTATTCAGTTAGGAGTTGACCTAGCACTGAGCGGACAAAGGGATGAAGGCTCACCTGCCAGATTAGGCTGAGACCTTTAGTAACAGTCCCTGAGTCCCAGAAATATGGCGCCACCATAGGTTCTAAAGGGTTCACCCGTCAGATTAGGTTTGACACCCTTGTCCCTTGTGGACATCAGTTTAGTGGATCCACATTAGACTTGTTCGTACCCTTAGCAAGGTACGAACACCCTCCCATCAAGAGTTACAGGTTGGCCCCCACAGTTAGCTCAGCTTGGGGTATGTTGGTTAATCGTATCTCCCATAGTCAAACTCATATTACATTGACCTTATATTCAGTTATTTAGTTCAGCATCCTATATATTCATGATATTTATCTAGTGATTGCATTTCAGCTTACTTCTCAATTTATGCTTTAGTATAATATTTCCATTTCTAGTCCTTGTGTTGTTCAGCTTAGCACATATTCCGCATGCTCAGTAAATTCGAAGTACTGACGCATACTTTTGTGCTAAATTGTTATATGATATAGGTTCAGGTGCTCAACATCCAGACCGCGCTTAGCTCGACTTCCAGTCCTTACTCATCATCTTCAGTGGTGAATCCTTATAGTTCAAGGATGACATTCATGCTTTATCTTCAGTCTTTACTTTTAGTTTCAGATTATTAGAGTTAGCTGGGGGCATGTCCCATCAACTCATATTAGTTAGACGCTTTCAGACATAGTCTAGTTTCTGCTATTGAGTTGTTAGTGTTATTTGTCAGACATCATGATATTCTTATATATTTCTTATGCAGATATGTTTTGGGGATCTTTCCCCACTTCAGTTATTAAATTATTTTTAGCTTCCGCACAATATATGTTTTTACTTGAAATAGTTTAGAAATGCCAGACCATGGGTTATCTTGGGGTCACTCGTGACACTAAGCACCGTATTATGTCTAGGGGGTAACTGATATGTTGGTATTCTACCTATTTATTTAACTCTTAATCTTATACTTTTGGTAATAATAAGTGGTAAAATAATGCAATTGACATAGATTACTTCTATTTTGGAGGTCTCTGTGTTTTAGAAGTGTTTTGAATGAATTCAGATGAAAATAAATCAAAAAGGTAGCTATCTGGAGAAATATGAAACTGGCAGCTGATTGGTCTATGCGAACGTGACATCCCCTCCATGAACATGAAGGCTACTTGAGCAGAAGCTATGTGAATGTGGAAGTCCTTTTGCGTATGAAAAGGTTAAACATATAGAAGACTCTTTGCGAACATGATAAACCACACGCGTAGGCAAATAAGGAACATCAGCTATGGGACAGAAATGGAAATTTCCCCTTTTGGAAAACCTAATTCACATAAAAGACTTCTCAGCCATTTGGGAAGCTATCTTTGGCTATTCTTTGAATATTCTCACAAGTTTTGGCAAAGCTTGGAGAGCAAGTTCATTAACCAACACCATAGGAGTGAAGATTTAAATGCTCTTTATTGTAAAATCTTTAGTTTCTATTCTTCAACTCTTGTTCTTAATTGCTATTTTATTGGTGTATTGTTGACTTGAGACTTGGGTTTGTATTAGAGATAATACTTGTTTGGAGATTGAATTCATATATAGATTTTGCTTTTGATTAATTATTTGGGTCTATTGAATCCTCCATTCTTGAATTTATAGTTAATGGTTGCAATCATTGACTTAACATTCTAATTTGGGTTTTTTCTTGAGAAAGGATTAGACTAAATTCGGGAAGATTCAATAGTGAAGATTTGGGGTTACCACTCTAGATCAAGGCTAGAAATAGTTTGGTTTCCGGAAACTCTCATCTAAGAGTTGGGGTTAGAAATAACCCAACTTACCCAAGTTGATTTGTTGGTTATTGCTCACTCATGGTGATTCAAGAAAACCCATGAGGATTGTTGCTTTATTGGTTGCAAGAAGGTTAAGTGCACCTTAAGCTAAGACTACCCATGTGTTAATCGGGTGTAAGTCTTGTGAATTGAATTCTCATTCCCAATTCTCTTTTGTTATCCTTTCTTGGCGAAAGCAAGGTGAAAGCCATTGATCAAAACCTATCTTTTATTTGATTTTTTTAATCTTTTGATTTAGTCTAAACCCCCCTTTTTAGATATCTTTCCCCTTTTATTAATTGAACTTCAACAGGTTACTTAGATTCTTTATTAGCTTGATTGTGACTACATTGTTCTCTGTGGGTACGACCCCGACATCCGTTGGGAATATAAATATATCTTGCTTTGAAGATTGCAATCATGTCCATTGGAGAGTGTATTTGAGCATTATCAAAAATGGCGCCATTGCCAGACAACAATTTGGTGTATTTAGTTAGTTTAGATTTTGAGTTTACTTACTCTAGTTCAATTTTGTGAATAGTTGTTTTTCTTTTGTTTAAGTTTATTTTTGTTGATTGATTTCATGGCATCTCAAAATGATAGAGATGTTTGTGGTTGAAATCCTTGTTATAACGATCCTTGTTGTTATTGTGGAGGACCCCAACTTTGGCGAAAATGCAAAATTGGCCCTAGGAGAGGGAGGTACTCACTTTCTTGTTCCTATGATGGGCGTAATTGTTATTTGTATAGTGGTCGTGATGGAAATTGGAGAAATTTACCTAATGACTATCCTTCTCCCCCCTCTTGCGCTAATCATATGGCTAGTGGTTCTTGCGATCTTAATAGTAACCATGAATCAGCCAGCGGAAAAGGCATATGTGCTAAGCTCTACACACTCTTGGCCTCGCTAGAAACCCAAGAAGAGGGTGTAAAATCCATAAAGCAAGACTTGATGGAAATGAGAATGAAAGAAGAAGGGGAGAGAAATTTTGCCACACAATCCATGGTGGATTTGTCCACTCCCCTTGCTCAAGATGATAAAGAAGCCAACTACCCAGAAAGTATATATACCATGCTTCACACTATCTTGGCCAAGCAATATATCGCAAAGGAAGATGTGCAATCCATTAAGAAAGGCTTTGTGGATGCAAGGGTTAAAGAAGAAGAGGAGAGAAAGCGTGCCACGCAAACCATGGCATATTTTTCTACTTTTCTTGATCGAATTGGTGAAGAAAATCCTCCGAGCCAAGAAAATGAACATGTCTCAAACATTGAGATCAATCAAATTCACTTCGAGGACAATGATGAAGATTTGCAAAATATGGAATCGTTCGAAAGTGAACTTGTACCGGTAGTTCTTTAGCCCTAACAAGAAGAGAAATTTATATTAGGTAAGGTTGTGAGCCTAGAATGGGTGTTAAGCCAAGCTCACCAACTTGAGGCCCATGGGGAACAATGTGAGAGAATGCTACTAATGTTTGAGGTATTGTTGAAAAGGCATGCCAAGAAAAGTCAAAATGAAAAGGTTCTTGAAATTTATATCCGAAGTTTGGACATCGATTTGAATGCTCGTGTTGACACGTGCACAATTTTGGGTAGTAGTTTTGAGTTATTCCCAATCAAAGAGGAAGACACAAGGGATGCTCGTAACTTGAAGTTGTTGTGGCAACCAATTAATTGATACAAGGATCACGATGCTGAAAGCAAATAAATAATACTAGAGTTGCAACAATTCATCGTGAAAGACTCTAGTTCATTCAAAAGTGAGGATGCTATAAATGAAACAAGTTTGAAGGTGGAGACGTTCAAATCTTATTCCAACCACTTGTCAACCTTGAGTTTGGTTGAATAGACGAAAGTCAAAGTAATCAAGATTTTGGAAGACGTTGGAAGGAGGATGGATCAAAGCGTAATCGGTTATAAAGTTGTCATGGAAAGAAGGTAAGGCGACCTTCCTCACTTGAAGGATAAAAAGTGCAAAATGCGACACCAAGAAAATGGCCTTCTCATGTTCACACCTTCACCCCGTGACGTTCACCAGAAGTTTGATTCAGATTTGGGTCGAAGGTTCAAGTCTTCCAAGTGGAGATTTAGAGGGTGAGGTAGCTTGCATCAAGCCAGGATGTTAAATTATGCGCTTGATGTGAGGAAACCCATCATTTTTATGCTTTACTTCACTTTTTATTTCTTTTTGGTTTGTATTTAGGTACCCAATGGAATGAGAAGAGGAACCAAGTGTTGAGAAGCACCAAAATGACCTCTGAAAAACATGTTTTTTGCACCTGAAAGAGTGCCCGCCTCACATGACATCACACAAGAAATCAGTAAACTGAAAAAAAAACATTGGCATGTGCAAACGTGGTGCACTTCGCACCTCACAAAGTGTCCGTCGCACCCCACTTTGCACGTGGTAAATAGTGAGCTAGAAGAAAATGTAAAAATTTGGTTCAGCAAGCCTTCTTTGCGAATGCAGTGGACCATCCACGTACGCAAAGGCCAATCACAAATCATGCTATTGCGTACACGCTGGAAAACCCACGAACGTGAAGGAAACAACAGATTCTAGTTATTTTTAAACGTTCAAAAATAATCAGAAGTCCCCAAACATTTTCTTCTCAAGACAAAGGTGCTCTTTTCCTTAAGCACATAAATAAATTCCATCATGTTCTTGCATTGCTTCACTAATTGCTATTCATCAGGTATAAACACCAACCATCCTCATTATGGTGCCCTTGTCGGGCTTGTTTTGTTTGGTTGTATGCCTTTGTTGGGTTTTGGAGTTTCTATGGATGAAATTGATGGCTTAGGTTGTTTGTTTCTTTTATTGTAGCTTCTTTCTTTATTTTTATAGTAGGATTATTGGATGTTTTTGAGCCAAGGGAATTCTAAGTACCCGTTAGGCTAATAAGAACTTGTTGGAGCTGAGAGAACTGTATTGCACATGCCATTATGCAAACTGCATGAGCTTCGCACATGCCTACTGTCTGTCCTGTGCGTTGCACATACGACCTGCACTTTGACATATGTGAATTGCATGTTGCCTTTGTGATGGGATTGGTGTGTTAATGAGCCTTTGGTAGCGATATAAATTTAGATAGATGAATTGGCCCAATGATAGATTGAGTGACGTCATTCTTAAGGGCAAATCGTGGTCTTTTGAGGTTTTGGTTGCGATTGACTTGTTTGGTACTAATGAAGTAGTCTTGCATGTTAAGTGAAATAGGCATACCCTTCCAAAATTTTGTGAAAAGTGCATGGAAAAGAATGATGTTTGTGATAACCCCTTTGATCTTTTTGTGACTCTAAGCTCATTAGCCGTGATAACGTAGAATGGCTCCTCTTTGTTCTTGTTTAGAAAGTTAAAATCGATCATTTTTGAATGATTCGCATGCCATGTATGGTGAGGCATAGTTGAATAATTCTTGTGCTTGCTTGTGTTAACTAGAACTTGCCCGGTTAGTCTTTAATGCTAGTCTTGATTGCTCTTGGTTAGGGAAATGTTCTTAGGTCTTCTTTGTGATTATTGAAGACTAATTATCCTTAAAAGCCACCATTGCACTTAAATTAAATCATTAGTCACCCCTCCTGAGCCTAATACATCTTCTTTGGCAACCTCGGTACAAGGCTTGAACCATTTTGACAATGAATCCCTATCTTGAACCCGTCCCTCCTTGAACTCCACAAGTGTGAAATCAAGGCTAAAAACCTAAGTTTGGGGGTTGATTAAAGGTACCTTGGAGGAGTGCTAATTGATCTTATCTTAGTTTGTTGCATAAAAAGAATTGCCAAAAAGAAGAATGATTTTTGAAAAGAAAAGCAAAGAGGAAAGGGAAGAAAGAAAATCCTCCAGGGTGAAGGAAATGATAAGAATTGGGGCTTCAAATGAAAAAAAGTGAAATGGTGCCTCGTGTTGAATGAAAATGAAATAAATGGCTTTGGCTTTGAATTGAAAAAGTTTTGTAGAGTTCGAGGAGGATGTAGTCACTTGAATCCAATTGCGTATCCTACCCGTCCCCGAGCCTACATTACAAGCTTAGAAAATCCCTTTGAGATCTCCGAACATTGTTCTTGAGCTAGTGACAAATGAAAATAAGGGCAAGCCTATGGTTGATACTTGTTAGCACTTGAACTTCCTTGTGAGTATGAGTGTTTGTATTTATCCCTTGTGATTGTCTTTGTATATAATGTGTTTTTGGGACTTTCATTCTGGTGAGTACATGCGAATTAGGACAGTTGGTGACATTGATAAACTCCTAAAATGAGTCAATTGAGCATGTTTTGGTAAGCTAGTGTTTTTGAGTCACATCTTGACGATTGGTTATTATCACTTGGTTGTTGTTAATGTTCTATTGCATCCTTGAATGGTATTTTGAATAGAGGGGAATGCTTGGATTAAGTTATCATGTAATTAACTAATCATTAGTACCAACCGAAGTCATACTTGGTGATTGAAATGGGTTTTCCTAGACTTGAAGTGATGTCTTTGCACTTGTGTTGTGTGCCTCTTGCAATAGAGTTTTTAGTTGCTTGAGGACAAGCAACAGTTCAAGTTTGGGGGTTTGATAAGTTGGTATTCTACATACTTATTTAACTCTTAATCTTATGTTTTTGCTAATAATAAGTGGTAAAATAGTGCAATTGAAACATATTACTTCTATTTTGCAGGTCTCTGTGTTTTAGAAGTGTTCGAGAAGAATTCGGATGAAAATAAGTAAAAAAGGAAGCTATCCAGAGAAATATGGAACTGGCAGCTGATTGGTCTGTGGGAACGTGGCATCCCCTCCATGAACACGAAGGCTACTTGAGCAACAGCTATGCAAACATAGCAGTCCTTCTGCATACACGAAGATCAACCAGAGAAAAAACTCTTCGCCAACGCTGTGGATCACACGCATAGGAAAAGAAGGAACATCAGCTACGGGGAAGAAATGGAAATTTCCCCTTTTGGAAACCCCAATTCACATAAAAGACTTCTCAGCCATTTGCGAAGCTATCTTTTGCTATTCTTTGAATATTCTCACAACTTTTGGCAAAGCTTGAAGAGCAAGTTCATCAACCAACACCATAGGAGTGATGATTTGGATGCTCTTTACTGTAAAATCTTTAGTTTCCATTCTTCAACTCTTGTTCTTAATTGCTATCTTATTGGTGTATTGTTGACTTGAGACTTGGGTTTGTATTAGAGATAATACTTGTTTGGAGATTGAATTCATATATAGATTTTTCTTTTGATTAATTATTTGGGTCTATTGAATCCTCTATGCTTGAATTTATAGTTAATGGTTGCAAACATTGACTTAGCATTCGAATTTGGGTTTTTTCTTGAGAAAGGATTACCCTAAATTTGGAAAGATTCAATAGTGGGGATGTGGGGTTTCCACTATAGATCAAGGCTAGAAATAGTTTGGTTGCCAGAAACTCCCATCTAAGAGTTGGGGTTTGAAATAACCCAACTTACACAAGTTAATTTGTTGGTTATTGCTCACTCGTGGTGATTCGAGAGAACTCATGAGGATTGTTGCTTGATTTGTTGAAACACGGTTAAGTAAACCTTTTGCCAAGACTACCCATGTGTTAATCAAGTGCAAGTCTTGTGAATTGAATTCCCATTCTCAATTCTCGCTTGTTATCCTTGCTCGGAGAAAGCAAGGTGAAAGCCATTGATCAAAATCTATATTTTATTTCATTTTTTTAATCTTTTGATTTAGTCTAAAACCCCCCTTTTTAGATATCTTTCCCCTTTTGTTATCTGAACTTCAATAGGTTGCTTAGATTATTTATTAGCTCGATCACGACTACATTGTTCTCTGTGGGTACGACCCCGACATCCATTGGAAATATAAATGTGTTTTGCATTGACGATCGCAATCACCTCCTTTGGATAGTGTACTTGAGCAGTATCAAAAATAGAAAATTTGCTTATGTGTTGGGCTGTGTATGTTGGTGAAGTCTGAGTATCCATATCAAGTAAGACAGATGATTTGGCCCTATGATAGACTGAGTGGCGTCGTTCTTAAGTGAAAATCATCATCTTTTGAGATAATTTGGCTGATGATTTGATTGGTACTGATAGATTTAGTCTTGCATATGAATTGAGCTAAATTGAGCATACCCCTCCTAAATTTTTGTGACATAGTTGAAAAGCAAAGAATAATGTTTGTGACAATTCCTTTAATCTTTTTGTGACTTTTGACCAATTAGTGATTACGTAGATGCAAAATATGGCTCTATTTGTACTTGGTTAGGAAAGAAAAATTGATCCATCTTGAATAGTTTGCATGCCATGTGTAGTGAGTGTTATTGAATAATCCTCGTACTTGCTTGTGTCATCTAGAACTTGCCCGGTTAGTCATTCCAATGCTAGTCTTAATTGTGCTAGTTGGAGAAATGATCTTAGGGATTCTTTGTGATTTTTTAAAACTTACTTAGCCTTAAAAGCGACCATTGCACTCAAATTGTATCATTAGTCACCCCTCTTGAGCCTAATACCTTTTCTTTGACAACCTTGGTACAACCCTTGAGCAAATTTGAAAATAAGCCACTTTTTTGAACCCGTCCCTCCTTGGACTCTACAAGTGTGAAATAGAGGCTAAAAGCCTATGTTGGGGGTAATGAAGAAGTACCTTGGAAGAGTGGCAAGTGAGTAATTTTGGTTTGTGGATCTAATCCGGAAGGAATTGTCGACAAGAAGAAAGAATTTTAAAAAAATGAAATAATGAAAGGAAAAGAGGAAAGGTAAGAAAACAAACGATTCCTCCGAGGTGAAAAAATTGATAATATTTTGACCCCAATTGAAATGAGTAAAATGGTGTCTTGTATTGAATTATAATGAAAACAAATGGCTTTTGTTTCAAATTGAAAAAAAAATTGTGTGGAGTTCGAGGAAGATGTAGTCACTTGAATCTAAATGTGTATCCTACCCATCCCCGAGCCTATATTACAAGCTTAGAAAAGTCCTTTGAAATCTGTGGCAAATTGCTTTTCAGTTAGTGGCAAATGAAAATAAGGGCAAGCTTATGGTTTGATACTTGTTCGTTCTTGAGGTCCTTTGTGAGTGTGAGTGTTGTGCATGTGTCCCTTGCTTTATCATCGTAAATAGTGTGTTTTGGGAATTTATTTGTTGTGAGGGCATGTGAAATAGGATAGCGGTGATGTTGATACTTCCCGAAAAGGAATCAAATGAGCATGATTGGTTCTAGTCGTCTTAAGTTATTTCTTGAGGATTGATTGTCGTCACTTGATCATATTTGTAAGTCTTTTGCAACTCTTGAAAAGGTTTATGAAATTGAGGGGATTGTAGTGTTGAGCATCCGCGTGTGATTGACTAATTAGTAATACCAATTGAAATCATATCTTTTGTGCTTGAGTTGATAAGTGTGTGTGAAAATGATTGAATGGTCCTTGTGCTTTGTAGTTGGAGTCCCTGAGAGTTGAGTTATGATTTTCTTGAGGATAAGTAATAGACTAAGTTGGGGTGTTGATAAGTTGTGGATTTACCACTTATTTGTATCTCTTTTCTTATGCTTTTGTGTCTTCAAATTATGATATGAGATCGCTTAAGGCAGGTTTTGGCTATATTGTAGGTGATTCGTGTTTCTGTGGATATTTGGAACAAGTGGAGCAAAAAGGGATGAAATTGGAGGAAAAAAGGAGAAGACTCCACTGAAGTACCAGGTCTGCTGCCCCTGTGCTCTCTGAGGTGCAAAAGCCCTGATGCAGGTGCGGACACAGGAGCGCCCCTGCGCCCCTTGTGCTACATGGCACAGGCGCACCTATGCTATTTGTCCCACCAAAGTGACCCCACCTTTTGCTTCTGAAGGCGCCACAATGGTCACGCACCTGTGGCTAAAATTTCGCAGGTGCGGCTGGTGAATTCCAGTTAAGCTCACATTGGTCATTTCACACCCTTAGAAACCCCAGCGCACATAAAACATCTCTGAGATGCCTTGGAAAGAATCTTTGGCTAATCTTTAGACTTTTGGAAAAGCTTGGAGAGCAAGTTCATCAACCAACACCATAGGAGTGAAGATTTGGATGCTTTTTATTGTAAAATCTTTAGTTTTCATTCTTCAACTCTTGTTCTTAATTGCTATTTTATTGGTGTATTTATTGAATTGAGATTTGGGTTTGTATTAGAGATAATACTTTTTTAGGTATTGAATTCACATCTAGATTTGGCTCTTGCTTGATTATTTGGGTTTATTAAATCCTCCATGCTTGAATTTATAGTTAATGGTTGCAAATATTGACTTAGCTTTCTAATTTGGGTTTTTGCTTGAGAAAGTATTTCCCTAAATCCGGGAAGATTCAATAGTGGGGATTTGGGGTTTCCACTCTAGATCAAGTATAGAGATAGTTTGGTTTTCGAAAAATCCTATCTAAGAGTTGGGGTTAGAAATAGCCCAACAAACCCAAGTTAAATTGTTGGTTATTACACACTCTCGGTGATTTGATAGAATCCATGGGGATAGTTGCTTGACTGGTCGAAAGACGGTTAAGTACACCTTTAGCCAAGACTACCCATGTGTTGATCGGGTGCAAGTCTTGTAAATTGAATTCCCATTCCCAATTCTCCCTTGTTATCCTTGTTTGGTGAAAGCAAGGTGAAGGCCATGATCAAAACCTATATTTTATTTATTTTCTTAATCTTTTGATTTAGTCTAAAACCTCCCTTTCTAGATATCTTTCCCCTTTTGTTAATTGAACTTCAATAAGTTTCTTAAATTCTTTATTAGCTCGATCGCGACTACATTGTTCTCTGTGTGTACGACCCCGACATCTGTTGGGAATATAAATGTATTTTGCTCACGATTGTAATTACCTCTAATAGAGAGTGTATTTAAGCGTTATCAGTAACTTCGGGGTGTGACAAACTTTGTATTAGAGCATCAGGTTTAAGTGTCCTAGGGTGTCTAAGAGCCGCGTCAAGTAGAGTTTTCTTCATGGGTGTGAAGCGCGCCTCAGTTATGGAGGAGAAGCTATGAGATGTCATTAGTAACAACTTCCCTTCTTTCTTTTCCAGCTCGTGCTCTAAATTATGAACTCTATTTAGTCTCCTTCTAACTCATGTTCTTCACATTTCAGAAAATGCCTCCTAGAAGAGCTAACGCTAGGCATCAGCCAGCACCAGCAGCTCCTGCAGACCCTCTGAAATAGAAAGTCACTCATGCCGAATTTAGGGCTGCTTTTTAGGTGCTTGCTCAGGTCAATCAGCAGGCTATGGTACCAGTTCCACCTCAGACAAATTCTGCCGCAGCTGAGATCGGAGACTTCACTCGGATGAACACTCCAGAGTTTCATGGGTCCAAGTCCAAAGAGGTTCCACAGGAGTTTCTTGAAAAAATTCAGAAGGTGACATACATTATGGGTGTCACTCCGGTCAAAAGTTCAGATTTAGCCGCCTATCAGTTGAAGGGAGTGGCCTATTCTTTGTATCAGTAGTGGAAGGAGTCTCGTTGTACTAATGCAGGTCCAGTGGATTGGAACCACTTCAAGACTGCATTTCCAGACTGGTTTTTCCCACTTGAGCTCAGGGAAGCCAAGGTCTAAGAGTTCATTAACCTAAAGCAAGCAGATATGAGTATGAAACAGTACGCTCTCAAGTTTACTCAGTTATCTAAATATGCTCCGACAATATTAGCGGACTCCAGGGCCTGCATGGGCAAGTTCGTATCGGGTGTGTTTGATGATGTGGTCAAGGAGTGCAAGATTGCCATGCTAATTAAAAACATAGATATCTATAGGTTAGTTACTTATGCTCTACAGATCGAGGAGGAGAAAATCAATGAAAGAGGATGATACAGTAAGAGAGCTAGAACAGGTGACTTCAACTACTCTCAACAGAGGTCAAAGGGCAGTAACCGCTCTCAGTTCCATGAGAAATTTTCAGCTCTAGTTTCATCTTCTCCTAGTGCCCCAGTGCCTAAGTTAAGACATGGTCGATGGGATAGAGCACCAGGCTCTAAGTCCTAAGGTACAGTTACTAGTAGGCGCACCCATCTGGTTTGTAAGAAGTGTGGTAAGAACCACCAGGGTGAGTGTATGGCGGGCAGTGGTAATTGCTTCAGGTGTGGTAAGCCAGGCCAAAGGATTAAGCAGTGCCTTGTAAATTCTCAGAAGGTCAGGGATACTCGTTCGCAGAATCAGGCCAGTTCTACAGCAACTTCAGCGGGTCGCACCACTCAGCAGGGTGCCTCATCCGGTACAGGTGGTGGTCAGCGCTAGAATAGGTTGTATGCCCTTCAGACTCTATAGGACCAGGAGGATTCTCTTGATGTGGTCGCAGGTATGTTACAAGTCTTCCATTTACATGTTTATGCATTGTTAGACCTAGGGGCTACACTTTTTTTTATAGCTCCATATATATTAGTTAATTTCGGTGTCAGTCCAGAAATCCTCCCAGAACCCTTCTCAGTCTCTACTCTAGTTGGTGACCCAGTTATAGCCAAATGGTTATACAGAAATTACCCTGTCACAGTTTCCCAGTGCTCTTCGTGCGTAAGAAAAACAGTTCTCTCAGGATGTACATCGACTATCGTCAGTTGAACAAAGTCACAATCAAGAACAAATATCCCATCCCCAGGATTGATGACTTATTCAACCAGCTTCAGGGATCTAGTTGCTTCTCTAAGATAGACCTCAGATCCGGCTATCATCAGCTTAAAGTTAGAGATAGTGACATACTAAAGACATCCTTCAGGACTCAGTATGGTCACTATGAATTTGTAGTAATGTCTTTTGGACTAACAATGCTCCTGTAGCTTTCATGGCCTTAATGAACAGGGTGTTCAAACAGTATTTAGACTTGTTTGTCATTATCTTCATTGATGATATTCTCGTATATTTTTTGAATAAAGAGGAGCATGCAAATCATTTGAGGGTTGTTCTACAAACTCTTAAGGATCGCCAGCTATTTGCTAAGTTCAACAAGTGTGAATTTTGGTTGCAATCTGTCACTTTCCTTTGTCATGTGGTGTCCAACAAAGGAATTCGAGTGGATTCTCAGAAGATAGAGGCAGTAAAGAGTTGGCCTAGAACCACTTCTCCATCAGACATAAAAAGTTTCTTAGGTTTGGCTAGTTAATACAGGAGATTCGTTGAAGGATTTTTATCCATAGCTGCCCTATTGACCAAGTTGACTTAGAAAAAGGTCAAGTTCTAGTGGTCAGATGAGTGTGAGAAAAACTTCTTGGAACTGAAGACCAGGTTGACTACAACTCCCGTTTTGACTCCACCAGAGGGTTCAGACAGCTATGTGGTTTATTGTGATACATCCAAGGTTATCCTGGGTTGTGTTTTAATACAACAGGGTAAGGTCATAGCTTATGCTTCTAGACATCTCAATGTCCATGAGAAGAACTACTCGACAAATGACCTCGAGCTTGAAATTTTTGTGATTGCCCTAAAGATTTGGATACACTACTTGTATGGTGTTCATGTTGATATGTTCACAAATCATAAGAGCCTCCAGTACGTGTTCACCTAGAAAGAGTTGAATCTTCATCAGGATGCTTCCACGACCCGTAGAACCCTGTCGTGGTTCCTTGTCCTTTTTGTCATACTGCGGGTCTGAGTTCCATGACTTGGTTTAATGACCTGTGGAACCATCCACGGTTCATGGAACCCTATCGTGGTTTCTGAGGGACAGTTAGGTCTCAGGTCTGAGTTCCACAAGTGGAATCCACGATTCGTGGATTATTCCATGGTTTGTGGTTCCGAATCGTGGGCTTGAACAAACTTGGATGGTCTCTGTCTGAGTTCCATGGATGCATTCCACGGTTCGTGGACTGTTCCATGGTCCGTGGAAACCATCCGTGTTTTCGGCTGGAACTTGGAGAACTTTTATTTTCTGGTTTTTCTGAGCTGGGGAGGCTTGGAGCAGTTGAAAGACCTTCTAGATAAGGGCTTCATCAGACCCATCATCTATCCATGGGGTGTTCCAGTGCTTTTCGTGCATAATAAAGATGGTTCTCTCAGGATGTGCATCGATTACCGTAAGTTGAACAAAGTCACAATCAAGAATAAATATCCCATATCCAGGATTGATGAGTTGTTCGACCAGCTTCAGGGTGCTATTTGTTTCTCAAAAATCGATCTCAGATCCGGTTATCATTAGCTCAGAGTCAGAGATAGTGACATTCCAAAGAAATCCTTCAGGACACGGTATGGTTACTATAAATTTGTAGTTATGTCATTTGGACTAACAAATGCTCGTGCAGCTTTCATGGACTTAATGAAAAGAGTGTTCAAACAATATTTGGACTTGTTCATCATCCTCTTCATTGATGATATCCTCATTTATTCTTTGAGTGAGGGGGAATATGCGAATCATCTGAGGGTTGTTTTGCAAACTCTCAAGGATCGCAAGCTATTCACGAAGTTTAGTAAGTGTGAATTCTGGTTGAAGTCAGTTGCTTTTCTTGATCATGTGGTGCCTAGTGAAGGCATCCGAGTTGATTGTCAAATGATTGAGGCAGTAAAGAGCTGGCCCACACCTACCTCTCTGACAGACATCAAAAGCTTTTTGGGTTTGTTCGGTTACTACAGGAGGTTTGTTGAAGGGTTTTTGTCCATAGCTGCCCCATTGACCAAGTTGACTCAGAAGAAGGTCAAGTTTCAGTGGTCATATGAGTGTGAGATAAGTTTCCCAGAATTGAAGACCAAGTAGACAACAACTCCCATTTTGACTATACTAGAGGGTTCAGATGGCTACGTGGTTTATTATGATGCAACTAGGGTTGGCCTGGGTTGTGATTTGATTTAGCAGGGTAAGGTCATAGCGTATGCTTCCAGACAACTTAAGGTTCATGATAAGAACTACCTGACTCATGACCTTGAGCTTGCAATTGTTGTGTTTGCCCTAAAGATTTGGAGACACTACTTGTATGGTGTTCATGTTGATGTGTTCATAGATCATAAGAGCCTCTAGTATGTGTTCACCCAGAAAGAGTTGAATCTTCATCATAGAAGGTGGCTTGAGTTCCTCAAAGACTATGATATGAATGTGCTATACCATCCGGGTAAGGCCAATATGGTGGCTGATGCCCTCAGCAGACTGTCCATGGGTAGTGTGTCATAAGTTGAGAAAGAGAAGAAAGAATTAGCCAGATATGTTCATAGGCTTGGTTGTTTAGGATTTTGCCTTATGGACATGACAAATGGTGGTGTGATAGTCCAGAATGGGCCAGAATATTCATTGGTAGTGGAGGTTAAAGAGAAATAGGACAGTGATCCCATCTTGCTTTAGTTGAAAGGTGCAGCTCATCAGTAGAGAGTAGAGGTTTTCTCCCAAAGGGGAGATGGTGTGCTTCGCTACCAGGGTCGTTTATGTATACCTAATGTGGGTGAGTTGAGGAATAATATCCTTACAGAAACCTATAATTTTAGATATTCTATTCATCCCGATGCCACTAAGATGTATCGTGATCTATGAAAAGTCTATTGGTGGAACGACAGGAAGAGGAACATTGCAGATTTTGTGGCTAAGTGTCCCAATTGTTAGCAGGTGAAAGTAGAACATCAGAAACCAGGAGGTGTGACTCAAGATATTAGCATTCCTACTTGAAAGTGGGAGGTGATTAATATGGATTTCATTACGAGTTTACCTCGTACTCACAGATCACATGACTCTATTTGGGTGATAGTGGACAGAAAGTTACTAAGTCAACTCACTTCTTGGCTGTCAAGACTACAGATTTCACAGAGGACTATGGCAGATTCTACATTAGCGAGATAGTCAAGTTGCATGAGGTTCCCTTGTCTGGAGATCATTTTAGGAAGGTCTTGCTACCCAGGTGAATCTCAGTACAACATTTCATCTGCAGATAAATGGTCAGGCAGAGCATATAATTCAGACCTTAGAGGACATGCTGAGAGATTGTGTGATCTATTTCAAGGGTAGTTGGAATGATCACCTACCTCTCATAGAGTTTGCCTACAATAACAGTTTCCATTCCAGTATTCAGATGGCCCCATATGAGGCACTTTATGGGCGTAGAAACATGTCACCGGTTGGTTGGTTCGAAGTAGGTGAAGCATCTTTGATTGGACCAGATTTGGTTCATGAGGCTATGGAGAAAGTTCAACTCAACAGAGAAAGATTAAAAATAGCTCAGAGTCATCAGAAGTCCTATGGTGATGTGAGAAGAAGGGACTTAGATTTTGAGGTTGAGGATTGCATTTTTCTAAAAGTGTCACCCATGATGGGTATAATGAGATTTGGCAAGAAAGGGAAGCTCAGTACCAGATATGTAGGTCCTTATAGAATCTTGAAAAGGATTGGTGATGTGGCTTATGAGTTAGAGTTGCCAGTAGAACTAGTAGTAGTTCATCCAGTCTTTCATTTTTCTTTGTTGAAGAAGTGTGTTGGTGATCCCACATCGATTGTACTTTTAGAGAGTATGGATGTGAAGGATAGGGTCACCTATGAGAAGGTTCCTATTGAGATTCTTGACCATCAGGTTCGTAGGTTGAGAAATGAGGAGGTCACTTTGGTGAAGGTTTTGTGGAGGAATCCGTCAGTCGAGGGAGCTACTTGGGATGTAGAAGCAGCCACGATGGCCAAGTACCCTCACCTCTTCCCTTTTGATTCGGTTTTAAGAGTTTATGGCTAAGTTCCCCAACTGTCAGCAAGTTAAAGTAGAACATCAGAAGCCAGGAGGTTTGACTCAGGATATTAGCATTCCAACTTGGAAGTGGGAAGTGATCAACATGGATTTCTTTAAAGGTATACCTTGCACTCGCAGATAGCACGACTCCATTTTGGTGATAGTGGACAGAGTTACTAAGTCAGCTCACTTCTTAGGTGTCAAGACTACAAATTTCGCGAAGGACTATGCCAGGCTTTACATCAGCGAGATAGTCAGGTTTCATGGGTTTCCCTTGTCTATCATCTAAGATAGGGGTCCTCAGTTTACATCTTATTTCTGGAGATCATTTTAGAAAGGTCTTGGTACTCAGGTGAATCTCAGTAGAACATTTCATCCGCAAATGGATGGACAGGCAGAGCATACCCTTCAGACCTTAGAGTATATGTTAAGGGCTTGGGTGATCAATTTCAAGGGTAATTGGGATGATCAACCACCCCTCATAGAGTTTACCTATAATAACAGTTTCCATTCCAGTATTCAGATGGCCCTATATGAGGCACTTTACGAGCATAGATGCAGGTCACCATTTGGTTGGTTCAAAGTAGGTGAAGCATCCTTAGTTGGGCCAGATTCGGTTCATGAGGCTATGGATAAAGTCCAGCTATCAGAGAAAGACTAATAATAGCTCAGAGTTATCAGAAGTCCTATGCAGATGTGAAGAGAAGGGACTTAGAGTTTGAAATCGTTGATTGGGTATTCCTGAAAGTGTCACCCATGAAGGGGGTGATGAGATTTTGAAGAAAGGGAAGCTCAGTTCTAGATATGTTGGTCCTTACAAAATCCTGAAAAAGATTGGTAATATGGCTTATGAGCTAGAGTTGCCAGCAGAACTAGCAGCGGTTCATCCAGTCTTTTGTATTTCTCTGTTGAAGAAGTGTGTGGGTGATCCAGCATCGATTATTCCTTTAGAGAGTGTAGTTGTGAAGGATAGCATCACCTATGAGGAGGTTCCAGTTGAGATTCTTGACCGTCAGATTCGTAGGTTAAGGCATAAGAAAGTTGCTTCAGTAAGGTGTTGTAGAGGAATCAGTCCATAGAGGGAGATACTTGGGAAGCAGAAGTAGCCATGATGGCCAAGTACCCTTACCTCTTCTCTTCCGATTCAGTTTCAGCTTGAGGTAATAGTCCTCTCCAGTCTCTCAGTTTACTCCTGTGTGATTTAGTCTCAATACCTTGTTCCCTCAGTTATCCTTGCATTTCAGCATGTTTGCATGTTCATGGAACTCAGCTCACCTAGATAACTGTTTCCAGTACTTAGTTGGCAGGGATTACAGTTCCTTCCCTCCAAACTCAGCTTGTTTAGTCTTCATTCTAGGATGAATGATCCCAAGGGGGAGATATTATAACACCCTAGAACTTACAAGCACAGACATAGCTCAGAAAACTACAAGAAATTAATTTTTTCAACTGTTAGTCATTCCACTAGTCAGATCCATAAGCCGTGGAACTATCCACGAGTCGTGGAATGGACTCGTGGAAATAAAATCAGAGGCTAGTCCCTCTGAAGTTTAGTTCATGACCCAAAATCATGGACCATAGAAGTTTTCACGGACCATAGATACCATCTGTGAAACCTTCCTCACAGATGACTCCCAGGATCCACGAGTGGGATCCATGACCCGTGGAAGTTTCCACGAGTCATGAACCATACTCGTGAAACCCATATCTAGCAGCCCAGACTTCTTGTACTGAGAACCACGAGAGGGTTCCACAAATTGTGGATGGTTCCACGGGTAGTGAACCTAAGTCATTGGACTTAGACCTGTAGCCTGACGAAAAGGTCCAGGAACTATGACGGAGTTTCATGAGCCGTGGAAGTTTCCACCAGTCGTGGAACCCATCTGTGGAACCTGGGTCGCGAATTTCAGCATTTTTTTTTTAAATTTTCCAGGGGAATTCCAAACTTTTCCTACCTCTTTTAATGCCTAATCTAAGATGTTTTGCTTATTCTAAGCCTATTTTATTAGTCAAAAACTACCTAAATCATCTATTCTCCTAAAATCATCAGACTTAGAAAGAAAAGAATCAAAATAGGCGACAGGTTTCTCTCAAGAACAAACAGGAGGTCTTCTTCAAGATCAGCCCTAAACCCAAAGTTTTCCTCCATAGTTTATTCTCCAGGTATGTGGGATTTCACTAGAGGGTTCCTTTCACCCATTAGGTCCCTTGAATTCAGTCAAGCTCTTCAGTTATTCATGAAATATTCAGACCTAGGATTCCTAAATCTTAGGGATTCCTTTCAATTTAGATGCTATGCTTTAAGTGTAATTAGATACATGTTTCTTTGGGAATTAGAATAATCACATGTACATAATTCAGTAACCCTATCTTGTATTAAAATTCAGTATTCATGATTTACACTTCCTAGGCAGATTCTCAGATAACTATCAGTATTGAGCTATCTAGCATTTCATCTTGTGTTTCATGGCCTATATATTTAGTTGGGAGTATACTTAGCACCGAGTAGACGAAGGGATGAAGGCTCACCTTCCAGTTTAGGATGAGACCTTTAGTAATAGTCCTTGAGTCCCAGAACTATGATGCCACCATAGGTTCTAAAGGGGTCACCTATCATATTAGGATTGACACTCTTATCCCTTGTGGATATCAGTTTAGTGAATCCATGTCAGACTTGTTCATACTCTTGGCAAGGTATGAACACCCTCCCATCTGGGGTTATAGGTTGGCCCCACAGTTAGCTTAGCTTGGGATATGTCGGTTAATAGTATCTCCCATATTCAGACTCATATTGCATTGACCTTATATTCAGTTATTTAGTTCAGTATGCTATATATTCATGATATTTATCTGGTTATTGCATTTCAGTTTACTTCTCAGTTTATGCTTCAGTATACATATTTCCATGTTTAGTCCTTGTGTTGTTCAGCTTAGCACATATCCCGCATGCTCAATACATTTGAAGTATTGATGCATACTTTGTGCTACATCATTGTATGATTTAGGTTCAGGCACTCAACATCCAGATCACGCTTAGCTCAACTTCCATTCCTTACTCAGAAGCTTCATTGGTGAGTCCTCATAGTTCGAGGATGACAATCATGCTTTATATTCAGTGTTTACTTTTAGATTCAGATTATTAGAGTTAGCTGGGGTTATGTCCCAACAACATATATCAGTTAGAGGCTTTCAGACATAGACTAGTTTCAGCTATTGAATTGTTAGTGTTGTTTTCCAGACATCATGATATTCTTATATATTTCTTATGCAGACATGTTTTGAGGCTCTTTCCCCACTTCAGTTATTAAATTATTTTCAGCTTCCGCACAGTATATGTTCTTACTTGAAATAGTTTAGAAATGCCAGACCATGGGTTAGCTTGGGGTCACTCTTGCTAAGCACCGTGTTACGTCTAGGGGGTAACCTCAGGGTGTGACATTGTGTATAGTACCAGATTTATTGCAGTAGCCTTTTGTTGTTTCTACAGAAATTGGGAACTTTATTATTGCCAGGAGGGTGTTTCAAGGTTGTACGGTAGAGATTGTTGGCCGTCAGACCTTTGCAGACCTGATAAAGTTAGAGATGCTTGACTTTGATATTATTATGGGAATGCTGGCCTCTTGTTATGCCAATGTCAACTACCAAGCGAAGATGGTTATATTCCACTTTCTAGGGGAAATAGTTCGGTAGTGGAAGAGTACTGTAGCAATGCTAAAAAGTAGGTTTATTTCCTATCTTCAGGCAAGGAAAAAGATAGACAAAGGATGCATTTACCATAGTGTCCGAGTTTAAGATATTGATTCTAAGCCATCAACTCTTTAGTTTATTCCAGTGGTTAATAAGTTTCCAGATGTGTTTCCAAATGAGCTTCCTGGTATTCCCCTAGAATGGGAGATTGATTTTGCTATTAATACATTAATAGATTCCCAACCCATATCAATTACCCTATATAGAATGGCACCAACATAATTGAAAGAATGAAAGGAACAACTAAAAGATTTATTAGATAAGGGCTTCATCTGCCCTAGTGCATCACCGTGGGGTGCACCAGTGTTATTTGTGCAGAAGAAAGATATTTCATTGCGAAAGTGTATAGACTACCAAAAATTAAAGAAGATGACTATTAAGAAAAAATACCCTCTGCTGAGGATTGATGACTTGTTTGACCAACTAGAGGGTGCCTGATTTTTCTCGAGAAATGATTTACATTTAGGATACCATCAGCTACGAGTTTGGGAGAATGATATTCTGAAGACAACCTTTAGGACCATATATGGCTATTTTGAGTTTCTTGTAATGCCTTTTTGGTTGACGAATACCGCAACAGTATTTATAGACTTGATGAATAATATATTCAGGTCATTCTTAGACTTGTTCACCATTGTATTTTTTAGTGATATTCTAGTATATTTACGATCAGAGGCCAAGCATGGAGACCACCTTTGAGCAGTGCTTCAGGTACTCTGAGATCAACAATTGTATTATAAGCTCTCGAAGTGTAAGTTGTGGTTGCATTTGGTGGCCTTTTTTGGAAATATTATATCAGATATTGGTGTTCACATTTATTTATAAAATATTAAGGTCATGTAGTATTGTCCTAGACCCACGACCCCGATAAAAGTTCATACCCATGATGAAGCTGGCTTTGAATACAGCTAAGTTCTAGTGGACCACAGCCTGCAAGCAAAGTTTCTAGGGGACTTAAAGATAGATTGACTTTACCACCAGTTCTAACCTTATTGGAGGGGCTAGAGGGTTGCAATGTATTGTGATGCTTTAGGGATCAGGCTAGGTTGTGGTTTGATGGTAATTTCTTATGCTTCTAGACAGTTAAAGAAGAGTAAAAAGAACTACCTGACCCACGATTTAGAGTTGGCTGCATTTATTCATACCCTGAAGATTTGGAGGCATTACTTGTATTGTTAATCACTCTCTCTTTTACATTGATATTGAAATATGAGGTCTAAATAGCGTAAGTTGGGGTGAAAGGGTGAAAAGAATTGTAACACCCCACATGTTCAAACATTTGAATTAGCTCGTACTTTTGGAATAAGATTAAGAGTGATTATTATGTTAGGAGGGATGTTTTATAAGGTATTTTAATTACACAATGGTCATATATTACATTTTGAAGTCAAGCAAGTTGCAAAATAAAAGTCAGCAAAATTTATTGTAAATTCCTTTAAATAATTCTCTGAAAATTTGGGTCAAATATCTCAAAGAATTTATCCTAATATATAAAGAATTAGTGGGACCCCTATATACAAAATTAAAGGTCTACGAGTCTAGTTTCGATCACACTAAACTATTTGTTCATACGGCTTTAGAAGAGAGATGTTTTCCTTTTTATGAGACTTCACAAGCAGGCATGTGAAGGTGGCCCCCTATCCCTAAGGTTGGTTGATCTTTATATAAGCTGATTTCCCATCATTCTAAACTTAAAAATAGACTAAAAACCTCACAAAGTCAAAGAATAAATTTTGTAAATTCACGTTTGGTGTTGATGCTTTCAACTCGGATGTTTAACAGAAGTTTCTCTATGTTGAGAGCTTGTCTTTTTTGTATAGTTTGCCTTATCGATTTCATGGTGTATCTCCATGTGTGTTGTAGAAGATAGTTTGCACCTTTTTATTGTGTATGTGGAAGTAGTTACAGAGTTATATTGGCAAGGTAAGACCCTTATACACCTATCTATTTGTCGAATTGAGATTCTAAGCTTCTAGTTACGAAAAGTTATAGTTACCGATGACTTGTAGTTGCTTCTTGTTGATTTTGGCTCCATTTTTTATTACTGCAAGGAGGAAGATTGTTTATCTTGAGATTTCAAAGCTTTTTATTAAGTTAATATTTCTCCTACGACCCCCCTTCATAATTCCATCTTCTAGTATCATTTTTATAGATTTTTGAGCCACAAAGGGATGTTTGGATTACCGTGGCTCCAAAAAGCTCTTTTATCTTATTAAGTTTTGTTATCATTGTTGTGTACTGATGGTGTTAAGGTATTGTAGGGACTGGGGGTTGGTGTGACTCTTATCGGGGTCGCATACGATGGTAGTCAGAATAAACAACGTGAAGTATGCCTTGTTGTATTACCTCAAGAGCTCGCCGCTCTTGTGAGATGCTTATAGCTTCCTATCATGGTTATTTACTATTGGTTTGGTAGAGATTATGATGTCATTTGTTGAGTTAAATAGGTCTTATCATAGTTATGAACTTAAATCTTTATCAATTGTCTATGGCTCATTGTTGCAGCCTTATTGATTCTAGAAATTTGTGCATTATGATATGTGAGTTGAGGCTTTCGTGAAAGGTATGTTAAGGCTTCTTTTTTGCTTTTTGAAATGACCTTGAAGGCCCAAGCTTTTCATAGCTTTAGGAAGTTATTATTCGACTTGTGTCCTTATGTTATTGAGTTTGCTACCACAACATGATATAGTAACTACCAGCAACACTTTATTCCTTACTTAGTTGCCCAGAAAAGCATATTATGATTGTATTGAGTCACTTGTGATTAATTTCTATTACTGTCATAGCAGCCTCCATGACCCAAACAGGACTTATGGGCTACTTGCTTATTGCTTTATATGAGCTGTTGGGAGTAGCTATTTTTCTTGTAAAGATGTTAACAGAGGCCTCATTGGCCGAGAGCTAATTTTTAAGCTGAGATACACTTGTTGTTTTCTTAATTCTGTGTGGCTACTATACGCCATTGACAAATGGTTTAACAGGGTTGGATTTTTCCTAAGTTTTGGCATTAGGTGCCAATTGCACCCCTTTAGTTTGTGGCATGATAAGAATGATGATAATTAATGCTTCAAATCTAAGTTTGGGGGGTGGGTTGAGAGAAGCAACTATGCATAGATCATGACCTGGTGTGACAGAAAAAGAAGAAAGTAGAGCAAAATAAAGTTGAAAAAAGAGAAAATAAAATGATAAAAATAACTTCACTAGATTCCTCGGAAGCAAATAAAAGGGAAGAAAAGGGATAGAGAAAGTAAAAAGGACTAAAAAGGGGAATAAAGTATAGTGTTCAAGGAAGATATAGTCACTATTTCCCAAATATGTATCCTACTTATCCCAAAGCCTATATTAAAGCTTAGAAAAGTCCTTATGTTATTTAAACTGAGCATTTCAAAGATAGTGGCAATAGAAAATAAAGGTAAGCCTGTGATATCTGCATATGTAGCATATGAAATTCTTTGTGAGTATGAGTGTTTTGCCTTCTCCTTAGTATTTTTATCTCGTTTGTTCATTGTATATATGTGTGGTGCTTTGGGATATTTCTTTGATCTATGTGAGGGAACTTGTATTCAAATAGCTTAATAACTTAACTTCCTGAACTAAGTCTTTTGTATGTATTATAAAGGTGATAGAGTATAGTTTCACAAATTGAGGATGCATTGTTAGTTTTGTCAATTAGGAGTAAGTCAACATGTTTTGAGAAGAAAAATTGAGGGGCCAATCATGTGTTGATAGTGAATGTCTGTAGCAACTTACTAAAATCATTGTATACAACTTAATTTTTTATGCTTAGGCTCAGGTATAGTAGAGTGTCTTGTATGACTTGCTTGAGCATAAGCAAATGCTTTAAGTTGGGGGTGTTAATGTGCCTTGAAATTAGGGCACATCCAATATCTTTTACTTAGGTTTTATTTGTATTTTTTGCATGTTTTTATGTGTTTATAATGTTAGAATGCTATTTTGTAGGTAGTGAAAGTCAAAATAGTAAAAATGAGAAAAAATTGAGAAATGGCCAAAAAAGGGTATCCAGGGCTGTGGATTGAAATATGGACCGTTGAATCCATCGTGAAAAAGTCCATAGATGATGTGAGAAAGGTGTTATGTAGATGATCAAGTTACAGAGCAAAGTACACTCTAGATAAGATCAAGTTGGTAGAAAGATTTACAACTGAACATGCAGACCGTGGATCAGTTGCGATCAATAGATCAAACCACAATAGAGAACCAGAAACCCTACGGCTGAAATCGTGATAAAGTTACAGGTTCTCTACGGAGTATGGATCAATGTATGGTTCATAGATGGGATCATGGATGGTATCAGCAGGCAGTTAAATTATGATCGGAATTTTAAATTTTTGGGCCATTATAAGTAGTTTTCATAGGGTTTTACTAATGGGAGTTCAATATATTTTTTAGATTTATACATAGTTTTGAGTAGTTTGTAGATTTTTAAAATTTCTCTCTCTAGTTTTCAAAGCTTTTGTGAAGAACGAAGAGCGATAGTTATTTTTCTTATGTTTAATTCAAAGTAAGCATTATGACTTCAATCAATTCTTGTGATTGTTTTCTTTCTACCATGAGTAGATAAATCCTCTACTGATGTTGTTAACCCAATTGGGGTGTAACATTCATAATGTTTTAATGTGTTGCATGATTTTCAGGAATTAGGATATCAAACTATTTCTTATAATCATTGAGCGGTTTGTGGTTGAAAACATAAATTTATGCCATAATATCTTAGTTTTTCTTGGAAAAAGCATGTGAAAATTAGGTAGAAATATTTTTCATGAACTCAAGGCACTAACTCTTGTTTATTAGATTCTCTTAAGAATAAGTTGAATGTATATGGAATAATTATTGGTCCTTATCTGAATAACTTGTAGATTTAGGAAGATCATATTGAGATAAATTATTCAACTCTTGAGAAAGATTGAGTGATAGTGTAGGGACTAAGTGCATATCTGAAAACTTAATTATCTATAATTGTATGAAAATCGAGAATGGTGCATCACATTGAGGGGACACAATCATGTGGGGCTAATATACACTCTTTTTTGCTATGTTTTTCCCACATTTATACTTTATTTTGAGGATAATCTAGCTTAATACTCTTTATTTATACCAATTTTTATGCTTTAGCACTCATGTAAGGTATTTTGTGCAATAGAGGTGAAAATGCTAAAAAATTGACCAAATATGCACTTTACAGGTGTGCAAAAGCAAGCTCGCAAAAGTTTTCACCGTACAGACAAATACAAAAGTGAAGCAGAGGACCTCGCAAAGCAAAGACCAAAGCAAGGCAATGCAAAAATTCTGGTCTTTTGTAACGACCCATCCCGTTATTATTAGAAAGTTGTGATAAATTTGTCGGACTAAAATTCATGGAGCAGGATTCTGAGAGTTAGAGTCATAGGGTTGATTTACGGGTGTTTAAAATATACCTCGGACATGAAATGCAGTCTAGGACAAGCTGCTAACGTCCTTCATCGGGACAAGCCTAAGCTTGTGGCAGTGGTTCATCGCAACAAAGAGGCTTCATCTCGATGGACAACCGTGATAGAGCATCCCTCTTTGTGATGAGGATGCGGGGAAGAATATGTGATTAAGTATGTTTAAGCCTTTAAACCATTATTCAACAAGACGCTTCCTTATTAAAATGCCCCAGCCTTCTTCTAACCCTATAAAAGCAAGTAAAGAGAGGGAAAGCTCTTAGAAAAAGGTTGGATTTCCCTCCCCATCACAATGATCATTCCTCCGAGTTTCTTGGGATGGGAATGACATGCAAGTTGCACATATTATGATAATAGCTCAACATTTGAGGTAGGTTATATTTAAATAATAGAAAGACTTGGTTAGTAAGCATATTTCTTGTATAGATATTAATGGATATAACATGCTTAGACCTTCAGGCATAGAGTTTTGATACTAATAGAAGAATGTAGTTAATAAGCTTTGTTTGTGAATAATTATATGCATGGTAGGTTTTGTATGTAGATACTTCCTAAGAGGTAAAGATTTCGAGTTAATCTTGGGTTGATAACTAGAAGACTCCTGACCCATAGAGGATTCAACCGGTAAGAAAGGATAACCTTAGTACTATTCTTAATTAGCAGTAATAACTTCAGATGTCTAGATATGGTCATTAAAGCTATATTTTTATAAGCTCAAAATCCCTTAATAGATTGACTTAATGGTTATGCCCTAGAAAAAGGACTAAAACAAGGCTAATAAGAATTACTTATGTAGAGGCCCCGTGGTCATGAGTAGTGGGGTAGTTATGAAGTCACGAAGAGTGGAAATCCTGTATTCAGAATTACGAACCTTATGTTAGCATCGTAAGAAGGAGGGAATAGTTGGTTAGACCTAAATAAATCTGTAGAACCCACTGATAGGGTGGGTGAGATTGGTAAAGGTCTATAACACCATGGAAAGAGTTAAGACTCACCTTATTACATGTGTATTTTGAAATTGTGTAACTTATGATTAGTCTTCGGATATGCTTGTATTATACATATACTTTCCCTGTTGTACTTGTATGAATAGGCTAAATGGACAGAAAGTGATAAGAAAGCTATAATGGTAAAGTATGAATAGTGTCTTGGACACCATATTTATATGTATACATATGCATGCATTCATCAGATACAGGCCCCAGAGCCTAGTTACATTGAATATTGTCAGTATGATTACTATAGAGTGGATACCATGTTGATATGGTATATAGAACCCTAGGGTCCCATGCAGGTCATGGATAGTGGGCAGAAATAAGAACCATAGCCTATGTGTACACATTTTTGCATATGTCATTGCATATATTATTGCATTATTATTACATATTTCATTGTATTTCCTTGTGGTTAGTTGTATGAGGTAACAACATAGTTATAATCAAGACTTGTGAGTAATAAGTATGTTGATGAGTGGACTATAGATGAAATAGACCCTTTGTGGATGCATTTGGGTAATTTGGCTTTAGTGACTTTCTATGATTTAGGTGTAGGTGGGTACACTATGTGGACCAAGATTGGATAACCTGCTAGGTTGATAGTTGTTGGGTGAACTTTGGATAGTGGATAATGTGTTATCACTAAGCTTAGTTATGTAAGTATTGCCATACGTGAGTAAGAGGAAGTTAGTAGGGGTTAGAGGACACTCTTCTTGTGGGGTTGACAGTTGGAGGACCGGGGAAGGGTGAGAAGTGCTTAGAAGGACCTTTTACATAAAGTTATCTTATTGTATGTTGAGTTACTAATATATGTTAGCATTAATTTCTATATATATGATTTATGTGAACTAATCCTGGTCGGCAGATGATACCTACCAGTACGTGTGATTGTATTGGTGCTACTCTTGCTACACCTTTGGTGTACATGTGTGACTGATTAGTTGAATTTTATGCTTGGATTGAAGAGTCTCCATTAGCAACTTCTATTCTCTTTTCCTCAAGCGGGAGTTTTGTCTCTCTGTTATGTCATGTCCATTCATAGTAGCTCTTGTAAAGGCTTAGATTGGATTTTGAGGGAGTTGTTGTATTTTTGATGTTTTGGCAGTTCATGTATTATAACTAACTAAATGAATATTGAAGCTTATGCAATTGCTTTTTGTATTATTATGTTGAAATTGCCTAAACAGACTTCCGTATGTTAAGGGTTAGGTGGTTTTAGGGTTTTCTTACCTAGATACATTAGAGTAGGTGCCCACACAGTCCCATCGTATTTTGGGGTCGTGACAGTTGGTATCAAAGCCTAGGTTACAGGTCTCTTGAGTACAAGGGCAATGTCAAAGTAGAGTCCTGTGGATTAGTGTATTGACTTCCATATCAAATCTACGAGAAGATATATCAAAATCTAGGTGTGGTTTAAGTTTCTTCTTTCCTATAGTGTTGTCCTAGTCTCCTGTCTTCCTGGTTGAGCCTAATTAGTATCTGGATGATTCCAATTGGTATCTTGACGTGTTTAGTCCATGGTGGGATGGAACCAATTGGTATCTAGTTGATTCCAATTGGTATCTCACCTTAAAGAGTTTTTGAAAATATATTCATTATGTGATTATGTGCTACTAATGATGTGTTCGATTTCTGACAATATGGGGCCACTATTTGATTAGTAGATGCTTATGTAAAAGTAGAGTTCTTGAATTGTTGAGGTAATAATGAGGTCATTATGAAATAAGAGTTATGATATCTCGTGAGTTACTCGCATTGTTATCCATTCATGCGTAACATTAAGCAAGGAATAGACTCATTTGAAAATGATAAATTATGAGATTTTTCCAATTGTAGGAGTGTTCTCCCCGAGCTTTCGTTGCAAAGAGAGGGTAGTCCATCACAGTGGTCTATTATGATAAAGAAAAGGCTCATCGTAACAAAATAGCGACGAGTTGAAGCCCGTCATAATGAACTGTCATGACAAAGCGTTGTTCATCGCGATAGAATATCAATATTTTTGTCCCATGTTTTAAGATTTAAGTCATGTGAAGCAATTTTAAAGTAAATTAGTGCAAACAAAGATATGCTATAAAAGTTCTGGCCTACAAAAGAGGCCACCATCCAATTAATGCCATCAATGGTACTGTAAGTCCAAAATAGCAAAAATAAAAGAAATCATCCAAGGGTGTGGGAAATTAAAATGATTGTCTAACAAGAGCCCTCATGGGCAATCAAAAGCTGTAATAAAAAGGGGGTAAGGGTGAGGGATTCTCCGATCAACTCTTGGCGCTCGAACTGCTTGACTCCTTCTCAATAGACTTGTAGAGAAAGGAGAACTCCTAAATATCCTCCTGAGCCATCTTAGGGGTCTTCTTGACTTAAAGGGAACCCTTGACAAGGGCCTTGATCCCCTTAAACATCCTCACCAATAGCTTATCCTGAGAGCTCCCCTTCTTTCTCTCCACCTCTAGCTCCTCCTGAGGTTCTAACTGTGCCAATGCTAGGACCTCAAATAGGGAAAGAGTTATAGAGGTACCTGCTTTGCCTGGGAATACGATAGCCAAAAGAGGCACTATCTCCAATGATACTGCTGTTGTGCCCTTCATCATGGCCTTCAAAGCCTCCAAATACGCGACAAGTGACTATAAGGTCACCGTACCCGGTGCTATACTAGTCCCTACTCTACTATCGGCTTGACCACTGCTACTTTCCCTATCCAACTCCATCTTCCTCTTCTTCTGGCTGTGACTGGAGGAGCCTTTAACCTTTAGAAGCTCAAAGAGCTGATCAATGAGGGTGATGTGGTCATTAGGCACCATGAACATATGCTCCTCTGCACAAAGTAGAGATAAGAGAAGGGAAAGAAAAATCCTTGGTAAAAAACTGCGCGAAGTGTTTCCACTCCTCCACGATTTGTGCCCCCACATTTACCAGCACTACCTCCACCAAGAAAGTAAACATAAAGGCCTGAGAGAAAAGAACATCCAAAGTGTTGCTAGAAGGACAGACCCTCTTAGCCACCAACTGTAACCACCTACATGCATCTGAGGTAAAGTGAAGGCTAGTGATCCCTGTCTGGTGTGCAACCTAAGTGACCAAATACTGCTGCTCCTCCTCCACGAGTGCTCTCACCATCCACTATTAGCTATCTAGATAATCCCACAATCTTTGGAACACTGTCTTATCATGGTTTTTCCCTCCCAAGGCCGCATTGAGGTTCACAACAGACACCTTTATGTGTTCACCCCAAATATAGATTAAACAGCTTGAGCTGTTCCTGTTAATCATATGGATATGAGCATAGAACTCCTAAACCCAGTTGTTGTTCACTTTTTCTGGAACCTGCACAAAAAGAAGCTACCCTAAATCTATTATTCAAAGGTAGAACTCTGGTTACCTCTTCTCAATCTCCAATTAGCCAGGCACACTTCCCAGACCGAATCCATGAAGACTTCTTTCCCGAATAAATCCCCTAGTCCTATAATCTATGTAGCATTGGCAATACTCCTCATTGATGAATTGCATGTACTCCACTTTCTCTCCTTTGGCCATGTCCATTTCTACAAGAGAAAATTTTGAGTCACTCAATATTTTGAAAAATTGCTTAGTACGAAATCATTAGAGGGAATCGGAGATAAAAAAAAAGCAAGTTGAGATTTTTTTTCTAGCTGAGGTAGCCACTATTTTTAGACCTTCATCGTGATGGATGTCACCCCATCACGATGAGTCATTGCAGAGACATGTCCCATCATAATGGACTATTGCGATGAGGTAACTCCCATCATGGCAAGGTCCTTTTCCCCAGCCAACTTGTTTTTCCCAAAAATGGAGATTTTCAAAGGATTCACTTTGTTTTAAAAGAATTCCCCTAAGATCAGGCATAGCCCACCAACATACTACTCCTATATGCAAGTTTTATGTTGATTCAAATGTCAAAAGGCAAGCCAAAGAATTTGAATCCAATTTCAAGAAAACTTCCTACCAATACTACCTTATTTCGAGTCTAGGACTCCAGGAACTTCATGTAAACAATGAAGGGGGTAGTGTAAACACTTTGGCAATGTAATGTTAGTAGGAATGCTTCTTAAATCTACCCCATGAAAGAAAGAAATGGTCCCACACCCCAAAACCAAATTACTACTCGAAAATCAAGCATATATTCTAAATCTATTAAATCTAAGCATGGAAATCATGTATTAAGTCGCAAAGAAATATTTACCTTAAACGATCACTGTGGAATAAGTTTCGTGTGTTAGGAAGGAAAAAAGTTTAAAAATGAGAGAAATGAACTTCTCCCAATCTTTAAAAACTGCCAGATCCCTTATCGCGATGGGATGCACTTAATCGTGATGTTCTATCACAATAAGTGTGTTTGTCATTATAAGGTAGCTCACCGCAGCGGGTATCAAGTTGCCATAATGAGTTAGTCTGGCCCGCAAATTACTTTGATTCTTGAAATCTCTATTTTACTAACATCCCTTCGGCCTTTTTCCTTAGGGGAAAACTCTAAACTCCCTTGAGTGGTTCATTCCCTCATGATTTCGAGAAAGGAGAAAAGGAACTTAGCCCGTGTGTAATCTTCGGTACACCTTAATTTCATTCTAAGGCCTCAACAAGAAAGAAATGTGTACAAAATATTCCAAGGTAGTAAATGATTAAATTTATGCCAGATTTTAACAAACTCATGCCTCACTAGGTCCAACTCCTTCGGGATGAAAAATTGGTAAATATCTATTATAATGACCCATCCCTTTGTTATTAGAAAATTGTGATAAATTTGTCGAACTAATACTCTTGGAACAGGATTGCGAGAGTTAGAGTCATGAGGTTGATTTAAGGGTGTTTAAAGTAAACCTCAGACATGAAATGCGGTCTAGGACAAGCTGGCATCATCCTTTATCGTAATGAGCCTAATCTCATCACGATGATTCATTGTAATAATGAGGCCTCATTGTGATGGACCACCATGCTGGAGCATCTTTCATTGCAAGGAGGACGCCAGGCAGAATCTGTGATTAAGTCTGTTTAAGCCTTTAAACCCTTCTCCAAAAGGAGGCTTCTTCTTAGAAATGCCCCAGCCCTCTTCCAACCCTAGAGAAGCAAGAAAAGAGAAGGGAAGATCTCAAAAAATGGGTTGGATTTCCCTCTACATCGTAGTGATTATTTCTCTGGGTTACTTGGGATGAGAACGACATGCAAGTTGCATGTATTGTAGAAGCAGATTAACATTGGAGGTAGGTTATGGTTAATTAATAGCAAAAATTAGTTAGTAAGCATATTTCCTATATAAAAATTTATGTGGACAACATGCTTAGGCCTTCGGGCACATAGTCTAGATGCTAATGGAGGAATGTAGTTAATAACCCTAGTTTGTAAGCAATTATATGCATGGTAGGTTGTGTGTGTAGATAGTGCCTTAAAGGTGTAGATTTCAACTTAATTTGGGGTTGATAACTAGAAGACTCTTGACCCATAGGGGATTCAACCGGTAAGAAAAGATAATCTTAGTTCTATTCTTAGTTAGCAGTAATAAGTTTAGATGTCTAGTTGGGTTTATTGAAGCTATACATTGATAATATTGGAAGCCCTTAATAGATTGACTTAATGGTTATACCCATAAAAGGGGACTAAAATAAGGCTAATAAGAATTCCTTACTTAGAGGTCTTGTGGTCTTGAGTAGTGGGGTATTTATGAAGTCACGACAAGTGGCAATCTTCTATTCAAAATTATGAACCTTATGTTAGAATCGTAAGAAGGAAGGGATGCTTGGTTAGACTGAAATAGAAGTGTAGAACACACTAGTAGGGCGGGTGAGATTGGTAAAGGTCTATAGGCACCATTGGCTTGGAGTTAAGACTCACCTTATTACATGTTTATAGTGAAAATGTGTAACTCGTGATTGGTCTCTGCACATGCTTGTATTATACGTCTACTTTCCCTATTTTGCTTTTACGAATAGGCTAGATTAATATGGAGAAGATACCATTTACCTATGGTACATGGACACCTAGGGTCCGCTACAGGTCATGGCTAGTGGGCAGAAATAAGACCCATAGCCTTTGTGTACACATTCTTGCATATTTCACTGCATATATTTTGGTATTATTATTACATGTTCCGTTGTATTGCCTTATGGTCAATTATGAGGTGGTAGCATAGTAATGAGCAAGACCTATGAGTAGTGAGTATGTTGACAAATGGACTGTATATGAACTAGCCCCCTTGAGGAGGGCATTTTGGTAATTTAGCTGTAGTGACTTTCTATGATTTAGGTGTAGGAGGGTACAATATGTGGACCTAAATTGGATAACCTGCTAGGTTAATAGTTGTTGGGTGAACTTGGTAGTGGGTAATGCTTTATCAGTAAGTGTAGTTGTGTAAGTATTTACATACGTAAGTAAGAGGAAATTAGTAGGGGTTAGAGGATTCTCTTCTGCGGGAATGACAATTGGAGGACCAGGGATGGGTGAGAAGTACTTAGAATGACCTTTCCTATGAAGTTATATTTTTATATGTATCGGTTATAGTATCTGTTAGCATTAATTTCTATATATGTGATTTATGTGAACTAACCATGGTTGGCCGATGATACCTACTTGTACATGTGGTTGTACTGATGCTACTCTTCCTACACCTTTGTATAGATGTGTGACAAGTTGGTTGAAGTTTGAGGCTAGATTGAAGAGTCTCCACCAGCAACTTCCTTTCTCTTTTCCTCAGGCAGGAGTTGTGTCTCTATGTTATGTCATGTCCATTCTTAGTAGCTCTTCTATATGCTTAAACTAGATCTTGGGGGAGTTGTTGTATTCTGGATGTTTTGCAAGTTCATGTAATATAACTAACTAAATGAATATTGAAGCTTATGCAGTTGCTTTTTGTATTATTACGTTGAAATTTCCTAAACAAACTTCTTTATATTAAGGGTTGAGTGGTTTTAGGGTTCTCTTACCTGGATAAGTTAGAGTAGGTTCTCCCATGGTCCCATAGAATTTTAGGGTCGTGACACCTTTCCTAGTTCAACTTGATAGGCCTTTGGGGTGTGTTTAAATGTTATAAATACCCATATATAGTCATTTTTAGAGGAGGACGAATATTACGGAGATACAAAGCAAGAGCGAAGGATAAAATCTCTGGGGTTTACTCCTTTATCTCTTTCCTTAGCATTATTTTGTGTCTGTACTTGAGTTAAATTTTTGTAATATGAATTTGAGAAGCTAAAATTCCTCTTTCTTTTTTTATGACCATAGTATAAACATTGTAAGCTTTATATAGAGTGCCATTGTCAATTCCACCATTCAGGTTTTGGTCTATTATTCTTATGCTTACGATTCTGTTGGTTAGCTACCCATAGGATATACAGATAATTTTTAGTGAAACTCTAAAGAAGAAAACTAGAAAATAATATGGATTAAGGGGTTTAGGGTTCATCTGCAGAAGGATTTACAGCTAGAACAGAGATGTACCTAGTTTTTCCTACTTGGCTCAAATTCATGAAGATATATAAACACATTCGGATTAGTTTATCATATCTTTACACAATGTTGTAGTTGTGAGGCTAATATGGGTAGAAGGTTAGTGTCTCGAGATACCATGATGATATTATCAACTTATGAATAATCATTCGATAAATATCTCAAAATTAGCTTAATAATTGTATATAGATATGATGAAATTACATAAGCGCCATAACCCTAGGTCTTAATTTCTTTGTAAACAACCTTCGCGATATGTATTATTACATGCTTTAGTATAATAATTAGTATATTCAACGATCAATTAAACTCTGAGAATTGATAGCTTGATTAAATAACTAAAACTAGTTTAATTTAGTAAATAGTTAATTATAAGTCCTTGTGGCATCGACATCGAATTTCTTGTAATCAATATATTACATGTACGACCACGTATACTTGCGTGTGTAATTTAGGAGAAACAAGTTTTTGACGTCATTACTGGGGACGTAGAAATAAATGATTTATCTAGATTAGAATTTTTCTTTTTATTTAATTAATTTTTTATTTTACATTATTTTTATATATATTTTTGAGTAGAAGTTTTTTATTTTTTCTTGACATGACATCATGAAATATAAATTGGTCAAATAATGAGTATTTATGATGGTGATCCTCTTCTAAATTGTGTAGGACCCCAGTTGTGTTAAAATTATTACTCCTTTAATTTTAATTTGTTTGACCTATTTTGACTTGTCACAGAGTTTAAGAAAATAAAGAATACTTTTGAAACTTATGGTTTTAAATTAAAGATATGTCAAACGTACCAAATTGCCCTTTAATTTTGTGGTGTTAAACATAACATGTAGAAAGTTGGGATTAAAGAGTTTTAAAAGGGAAAGGGCTATTTT
Organism: Jaltomata sinuosa; assembly: GCA_003996215.1. Lineage (NCBI taxonomy): Eukaryota > Viridiplantae > Streptophyta > Magnoliopsida > Solanales > Solanaceae > Jaltomata > Jaltomata sinuosa. The sequence goes on along the minus strand of QJPP01003234.1, from coordinate 94,798 downwards.
ATAAAAATAAATTAAAATAAAAGTAGGTCAAACAAATTAAAACAGATGAAGTATAATATTTCTGAGAATGGGGTGCACCTCTTCTATCCTTTGAGTGAAATATTTATAATATATATGGTGGTAAAGATGACCATTGGAAGGGTTGTTCGAACTCTTTTTTCCTTTCTCCCGAACCCCTATTATGATTCTCCTATTGTTTGTGATGTTGACAAGAATAATAAAGTGATGGGAAAACTAGCAAAATTAATGATATACTGATGCAAGTAGAGGAAATCCATGCATATGAGATAGAGAGTCTAATAGAATAGATAAAATCCTTTGAAAGGATTAGTTCCAAGTTTAGTGAAGGGAGAATAAAGCTCAAACAAGAGGTAGAGCAATTTGGCTGAGATATCCATAACATGCAGGCTCACTTGAACAAGAAGGTTTAGAAATCTTATTCCCAACCACCAATTGTTGTGCATAAAGGACAACTTGTGGAGAAATGAGGAGAAACCCAATCATTCAACCATATTTTTGTAGATGATGTCGCTATTGAAAAGAGTACACCATAGTTATGTGAAAAAGTGTATAATATTGTTTGTGAAGACTCTAGTGCGTGTGAATATGTGGATATAAAGATGAGATCAATTTTGGTCTTAAAGAGCACTGAAAATCACTAAAAACACTTCTTCACATAATGTGTGGATGGTGATATGGATCTATACAAAGTAATGGAGGAGTCAGTGAATGATGAACAAAGTACTTACATATATGAAGTTGCTATGAAATAATTACATTTCTCATCTGAAGGCCAAGAAGTGCGGCTAACTATACTGGTCACTTGGTATAATATTATCTCTACCTTCACCCCTGGAGCACAACCGTAGACTTGATGTAAACTTTAAGGTACAATTCATAAGTTTGAGATGGAGAAAAAAGTAAATTGCATCGCGCAATGATATTAAATTAGGCACTTGTTGGGAGGCAACACAACTTTAATACTTTCTTTTTTATTTATTCATTTATTATTATTGTTATTATGGTAGTTTGTTTTTATTTTTATTGGAAGATGGACATAGAAGCAAAGTCATTGGAAATATGCAAGCGAGCTAGATAAATGGAACTAAGTGTGGAACTCCACATGAAGAACCACATATGGGAGAAGTTTGAGTATCCCATGACATGAGTTTCTATTGCTCCAGTCTTTGGCTATCTAGAGATTTTTTTTTATCCTTGTCTGATTTATGATATGCACAAAGGATAGTGTCAATTTTTATGAATGGGGTGGGAAACTACTTGGTCGCTTTTGATGCTAGTAATCTCGTTTAGTATTAATATGTCGTGCTAGCAGTTAGTGCTGTTAGTACAACCCTTGGGTGTTGTTGTTAATTCCTTTACCAGGGGAATCATTTTGAACCATCAAGTCATATTTATAGGATAATAAAGAGGAACCCAAATGCATTCTGAATGTTAGGTACTTAATCTTAATCACTAAGAAAATATTAGGTAACTATCAAAAAAATTATTCATAAATAGTATATATATTTTATCTAAGACAAGAAGGTCCTAAGATCAACTCCAGACGAATAAAAAAGTGCTTAAAAATATTTTCATTAAATTAAATTATGTTATTAGATAATATAATAACATGTTCTGTCGTTATGGGTGAATTATTCATGCGGAGAAATGGGTTAGGGAGTTGGAAATTTTGGGCTACGCCAATCTCGGATTATTTTTGAGCGAGGTAAGCTATAGAGCAATTCGGGAAAGGATTGGTTAAAATTTCTACGGTTGAGCTAGATTTCCTTTTAGATAAGGCATTAAGGAGTCTATAGGACTTTTCAAAAATAAATTCGCGTGAGGTGAACTCCTGATATCGAACTTGATGTGAAAGGGTTGGTCTGGAACATCAAGGTTTGAAGGTGTGTTGTGAATTTGGAAAATCTGGGAGAAATCCTAAGTTTCTGTTCCATGTCAACTGCTATAGCAGGTGACACACTGCTATGACGATGATTGATGTAGCATAGTTATTCCTGCTATAGTGGATGTCAAGGCAGTCAACCCCACTACATGACCGACTTCTGCTATGGTAGCACTGCTATAGCAGAGTAGGACCGTTATAGAAGAATAAGTCACACTAAATGCAGAAACTTCCCCAAAAATATTCAGAAATTATCAAAAATATTTTGGGAAAGGGCAGAGGTGAAGAGAGGCGATTTCTACTAATTTTCCACCTAACTTTACGTAAAGGTAAGGATTTTATACCCTAACTTAGTACTATGATTGCTATTCCTTGGAATCTATAGTTACGAGCCTGAGATAGGGTTTGTCTTGACCTAAGGTGGAAAAATCTGCTGTAACAAGGATTCTAGGGTATAGAAATCTTGGGTTTTGTATATAATTGCTTATTCATGATTAATTTACCATAATTCTCTAAGTGCAACCATATAAATGGTAGTCGTAGGTGAATTAATAGTGGGAAAGCCCTGAGAAGGGCGGGATGATCATGAATTTGGCATGTAGTTTGGGATTAAGACTTAGTCTGGGAATATTTAGGCCATTTGGGGTTAAATGTGGTTATGTGTTTTTTATTAGACCAAGATCAAGCTAGAGGCCCATGAAAGGGAAAGGCTCAGGTTTAGTAGAGCATCCGAGCTTGGTTTGTGGTAGGTTATAGTTGATTGTTTTCCTAACATGCGTTATATGTGCATATTAATTATTACATAGTATTTTCATACATTGCATGTTTAGGGAATAGGGAAATTTATGTGAAATGATATCTTGTTGTCAATCTCATGCAATGAACTTGTTTTAATTGTTGTTGGGTTTACAAGTGTCATTTTATTCATTGTGTCAGTGATAGTATGATATCTGTGATTTCTTCGATTGGCTCAGGTACCACGCCTGATACAGATTTATCGGTTGGCTCGGGTACCACGCCTGGTATGATATCTATCGGTTGGCTCGGGTACCATACCTGGTACAGTATTTATAATGGTTGGCTCGGGTACTGTGCCTGGTACATGATTATTTATCATTTCTTATGTTGGTTCCATGAGTGAAATAGGTTAATTATTATGATTCTTTTATTTTCTGTTGGTCTATGAGTTGTTGGGTTTGTGTTTAAATACTGGAATGGTTCTTGCGTAGACCAGGGTTGCATGTTAAACACCATAGTTGATATCTTAGGGATCCTTGGGTGGTCAAGGTACTTTAAGGTTAGGTTGAATCCTATTTAAAGTTGTTCTTGTAGTGGTTCTTGGACATGTTTTATGTGGTCGTTAAGTCTAGTTGATGACTGAGAGTCTTGTTTATACTTGCTGGCTTAGATTTACATGTTTTGTCTGGTTTTACTATGTTTTAGTTACTTGTTCATATTTTGTATATTTAGAGCTGGCTGATGATCCTACCAGTGCACTGTTGTTTTGTATATTGATACTGCACTGGCTCTTCTTTTATGAGTACAAGGAATATTTCAGCGGCTGCTACACGACCTTAGTTGTATTTCTGACATTTCCTGAATCCAAGGGTAAGCTTCTTCTTTCGAGCTACCATGGGTTCATCTATCTTATTCCTAGTCCATTATTGAGACTCAGACTTCTTTATTTATTGGGGTTGTATCCCTATATTCTAAACTTATTAGATGTTTTAATACACGACTTTTAGGTTCTAGGGGATAATTTTTTTATGGTTTTTTTTTTGGGTTATAGACATGAGATCTTGCTTTTATCTATGAAATTGGTTTTAGCTGTTTAACTTAGTTGAGCCTTCGGGTTGCTTTATTGGATCTCCCACCAGGGGTTAGTGTGGGTGCCACTAACAGTGGTTTAGGTCGTGACAAAGATGGTATCACATCCCTAGGTTCATTGATCTTTTAGTACCAAAATGGGTCTAGTAGAGTCTTGTAGAATGGTACAGAGACATCTATACTTTTCTTCGACAGGCTACAGGTCTTTTGGAAAAAATATCTCTTCTTTCTTCCTTAGTTCTATAACCTGATTCCAATTGGTATCTGGAGATACAAATTGGTATCTAACTTTATTCATTCTTTTGTTCGCGGATGGTTAGCACCAGGTAAAATGGAGAGAGGCAGCAACTCCAGCTGTAGGACGGATGGCTAGAAGGTGAGGAAGGCACAAGGAAAGGGGCAGAGGAAGAGCAACACCCGCCAGGGGTGGAGCTTAGGGTACGGTTGATCCAAGAGCAGTGACCCCTCCCCTACCCCATAATCCTATTGAGGAGGAGGTTGAGGTTGTGCACAAGGAGGACACAGAGAAGGAGGAGACAACATCGGTCAGAGGTGAAGGTCTTCCATTTATGTCATCTAAGGTAATTCAACAAGTGTTGGCATTTTGAGTGGGCTGGAAGGTACTGGAGCCACCCCACTATGCCAGTGGATTAGGTTTCGAGCGCTCATCCAGCTATTGCCATAGCTTGCTTGATGGATAAAACATCATGTACTAATGCATTCTTCTGTCCGATGCTAGGACTATTATGATCGGGATCAAACATGAGCTATTGACCAAGTTCTTAAAGTTGAAACCTCTATCGTTTCATGGTAGAATGAAGGAGGATGCCTTTGAGTTTAATCTGGATTGCTATGAAAGATTGCATAAGCTGGGTATTTTATAATAGCATGGGGTGAAGTTTGTTACTTTTAAGCTGCAGGGTGATGCCAAGCAATGGTGGAGGGATTATGTAAAGTGTCGACCTTCAGCCTTAACTTAGTACTATGATTGCTATTCCTTGGAATCAATAGTTACGAGCCTGAGAGAGGGTTTGTCTTGACCTAAGGTTGAAAAATCTGGTGTAACAAGGATTCTAGGGTATAGAAATCTTGGGTTTTGTATATAATTGCTTATTCATGATTAATTTACCATAATTCTCTAAGTGAAACCATAAAAATGGTAGTCCGAGGTGAATTAATAGTGGGAAAGCCTTGAGAAGGGCGGGATGATCATGAATTTGGCATGTAGTTTGGGATTAAGACTTAGTCTGGGAATATTTAGGCCATTTGGGGTTAAATGTGGTTATGTGTTTTTTATTAGACCAAGATCAAGCTAGAGGCCCATGAAAGGGAAAGGCTCAAGTCTAGTAGAGCATCCGAGCTTGGTTTGTGGTAGGTTATAGTTGATTGTTTTACTAACATGCGTTATATGTGCATATTAATTATTACATAGTATTTTAATACATTGCATGTTTAGGGAATAGGGAAATTTATGTGAAATGATATCTTGTTGTCAATCTCATGCAATGAACTTGTTTTAATGGTTGTTGGGTTTACAAGTGTCATTTTATTCATTGTGTCAGTGATAGTATGATATCTGTGATTTCTTCGATTGGCTCAGGTACCACGCCTGATACAGATTTATCGGTTGGCTCGGGTACCACGCCTGGTATGATATCTATCGGTTGGCTCGGGTACCATACCTGGTACAGTATTTATAATGGTTGGCTCGGGTACTGTGCCTGGTACATGATTATTTATCATTTCTTATGTTGGTTCCATGAGTGAAATAGGTTAATTATTATGATTCTTTTATTTTCTGTTGGTCTATGAGTTGTTGGGTTTGTGTTTAAATACTGGAATGGTTCTTGCGTAGACCAGGGTTGCATGTTAAACACCATAGTTGATATCTTAGGGATCCTTGGGTGGTCAAGGTACTTTAAGGTTAGGTTGAATCCTATTTAAAGTTGTTCTTGTAGTGGTTCTTGGACATGTTTTATGTGGTCGTGAAGTCTAGTTGATGACTGAGAGTCTTGTTTATACTTGCTGGCTTAGATTTACATGTTTTGTATGGTTTTACTATGTTTTAGTTACTTGTTCATATTTTGTATGTTTAGAGCTGGCTGATGATCCTACTAGTGCACTGTTGTTTTCTATACTGATACTGCACTGGCTCTTCTTTTATGAGTACAAGGAATATTCCAGCAGCTGCTACACGACCTTAGTTGTATTTTTGACATTTCCTGAATCCAAGAGTGAGCTGCTTCTTTCGAGCTATCATGGGTTCATCTATCTTATTCCTAGTCCATTATTCAGACTCAGACTTCTTTATTTATTGGGGTTGTATCCCCATATTCTAAACTTATTAGATGTTTTAATACACGACTTTTAGGTTCTAGGGGATAATTTTTTTATGGCTTTTTTTTGGGTTATAGACATGAGATCTTGCTTTTATCTATGAAATTGGTTTTAGCTGTTTAACTTAGTTGAGCCTTCGGGTTGCTTTATTGGATCTCCCACCAGGGGTTAGTGTGGGTGCCACTAACAGTGGTTTAGGTCGTGACAAAGATGGTATCACATCCCTAGGTTCATTGATCTCTTATTACAAAAATGGATCTAGTAGAGTCTTGTAGAATGGTACAGAGACATCCATACTTTTCTTCGACATGCTACAGGTCTTTTGGAAAAATTATCTCTTCTTTCTTCCTTAGTTCTATAACCTGATTCTAATTGGTATCTGGAGATACAAATTGGTATCTAACTTTATTCATTCTTTTGTTCGCGGATGGTTAGCACCAGGTAAAATGGAGAGAGGCAGCAACTCCAGCTGTAGGACGGATGGCTAGAAGGTGAGGAAGGCACAAGGGAAGGGGCAGAGGAAGAGCAACACCCGTCAGGGGTGGAGCTTAGGGTACGGTTGATCCAAGAGCAGTGACCCCTCCCCTACCCCATAATCCTATTGAGGAGGAGGTTGAGGTTGTGCACAAGGAGGGCACAGAGAAGGAGGAGACAACATCGGTCAGAGGTGAAGGTCTTCCATTTATGTCATCTAAGGTAATTCAACAGGTGTTGGCATTTTGAGTGGGCTGGAAGGTACTGGAGCCACCCCACTATGCCAGTGGATTAGGTTTCGAGCGCTCATCCAGCTATTGCCAAAGCTTGCTTGATGGATAAAACATCATGTACTAATGCATTCTTCTGTCCGATGCTAGGACTATTATGATCGGGATCAAACATGAGCTATTGACCAAGTTCTTAAAGTTGAAACCTCTATCGTTTCATGGTAGAATGAAGGAGGATGCCTTTGAGTTTAATCTGGATTGCTATGAAAGATTGCATAAGCTGGGTATTTTATAATAGCATGGGGTGAAGTTTGTTACTTTTAAGCTGCAGGGTGATGCCAAGTATTGGTGGAGGGATTTTGTCGAGTTTCAACCTTCAGCCTTTCCTCTGATGACTTAAGCTCAGTTTCATGCCCTATTTTTGGATAAATATATGCCTCGCACTCTGAGGGATCATAAGAAGGATAAGTTTTTGGCCCTTGAGCAGGGAAATATGTATGTTTCATCTTATGAGGCTAAGTTTCATGCCTTGTATCGTTATGCTACCAAACTTCTTGGCACCGAGGAAGAGAGGATTGATCTGTATATTAATGGTGTTAATGATGAGTTACAGGTTTTATCTGTTCATATTACTTTGGCAGGGAAGATCTTTAATAAAGTGACATATTATGTAAAGAAATTGGAGGAGGTCAGACAGATTAGGCAGGCTAAGGTGTTAGCTAAGAAGTTCTGGAATGAGGGTAATTTTAGTGGTTCATACTTCAATGGTCCTAGTCAGCAGGTCTATTCGGCTCTCCCTATTAAGTAAGACCTGCTAGCTTCTACAAGTGGTTGTTCAGGGGCCAATCAATAGTTTTTAGCTCCTTAAGGCCAGAGGGCTTCTTATTATTCTACCAGCAGCCCTCTCTTGATCATGTATATTTTCATTATGGTGATTCGGGTCATTTTAAGAGGTAATTCCCTCTCAAACAGGCAGGGAATAAGGTGCTGTAGCAGACTAAGGTTATAGTTCCAGCAGGTGGAGATGGCTATGGCAGGGGGTGCCTAGAGGGTGGGCGAGGAACTTTTAAGGGATGCTGTGGAAACAGGGGAAATGGTAAAGTATGAAGGGGAGTGGTACATCAAGCTAAAGAGGTTGCCTGAATTAATGATAGAGCCCATTGTTATGCCTTTCGAAGAAAGTCTGAGGCTGAGGCATAGGATGATGTGATAAAAGGTACAATTCTAGTCTATGACCGAATGACTCTGCTTTAGTTGATCCAGGTTCCACATATTCATTTGTATCAATTAAATTTGCCTTGGGTCTGGATTTGGTTTGTGATGTTCTTGATTCCCTTATTCATGTTTCTATCCTGGTTGGGGAGTCTGTGGTAGTGACCCATGTATATCGTACTATCTCTGTGGTGTTTGTGGGTGTTCAGACTTGGGTAGATTTGATTATTCTGGATATGCTAGATTTTGATGTTATTTTGGGTATGACTTGGTTGACTCTGTATCATGCTGTGATGAACTGTCATTCTAAGATAGTAACTCTAGATATTCGAGGTAGGGATAGACTAGAGTGGGAAGCTGTGTAAATGCCTAAGTCGGCGAAGATCATATCCTTTGTTTGGGATAGGAAGATAAAGGGGAAAGGTTGTTCAGCCATCTTAGCTTACTTTTGGGATGTTAGTTTGTAGTCTCCTTCCATTGAATCCGTCCTAGTGGTTTATGAATTTCGGTAGGTATTCCCGATGGATTTGCATGGCATGCCTCTGGATATGGACATTAACTTCTATATAGATTTAGAGCCGGGCACTTGCCCATTCTCTATTCCTTCTTATCATATGGCTCCGACAGAGTTGAGGGAACCTAAAAGTCATCTTTAGGAACTTTTAGATAAGGGATTTATTCATCCCAGTGCTTCACCTTAGGGTGCTCTGGTCTTGCTTGTAAAAAAGAATGATGGTAGTATGAGGATACGTATAGACTATAGATAATTGAACAAGGTTACCATCCAAAATAAGCATCCTTTGCCTGCATAGATGACCTTTTTGATCAGTTGAAGGGTGCTTCGGTATTTTCTAAAATTTACTTGAGGTCAAGGTATCATCAGCCAAAGATTAGGCTTGAGGATATACCTAAGATGACGTTATAGACTCAGTATGGGCATTATGAGTTCCTGGTAATGTCATTTGGGTTGACCAATACGCCAACAATATTTATGAGTTTGTTAAATGGTGTCTTCAAGTCGTTCTTGGACTCCTTTTTGATCGTAATTATAGATGACATTCTGATTTACTCCAAGAGTAAAAAGGAGCATGCAGAGCATCTTCGCATTATTTTGGGGATTCTGAGGCACTAGAAATTGTATGCCAAGTTTTTGAAGTGTGAATTTTGGCTGTCTTCAGTTGCTCTCTAAGGGCATGTGGTGCCAGAAAAAGGGGTGATGGTCGATCCCCAATGATTAAGGCAGTTAAGAGTTGGGTTCAACCTAGCTCTGTGATTGAGGTTAGGAGTTTTGTGGGTCTTGTGGGCTATTATCGCAGGTTTGTCAAGAACTTTGCTTCCATTTATACTCACTTAACAAGATTGACTCAGAAGGAGGTACCTTTTTTCTAGTCTGGCAAGTGTGAGGAGAGCTTCCAGAAGATCAAGGCCCTTCTGACTACAACTCCCATCCTATCATTGCCGGTTAAAGGTAAGGATTTCATTGTGTTTTGTGATGCTACACATTAGAGTTTGGGTGTTTTATTGATGCAGGACAAGAATATTACATCATACGCTTCAAGGAAATTGAAGACCCATAAGAAGAATTACCCAACCAACAATTTGGTGTTGGCAGCGGTGGTCTTTGCACTCAAAATCTAGAGACACTACCTCTATGGTGTCAAGTGTGAAGTGTTCACAGACCATCACAGCCTGCATCAGGTGTTTACATAAAAGGATTTGATTTTGCGACAGAGGAGGTAGATAGAGTTATTGAAAGATTATGACCATACCATCCAATATGATTTGGGTAAGTCCAATGTAGTGGCAGACGCATTGAGCCAAAAAGTGATTAGCATGAGCATTTTGGCTTGTTTGGGGGTGTCCAAGCGACCCTTGGCTAGGGAGATTCGGACACTAGAATCCAAGTTCATGCAATTAGGCATTTCAGAACAGGGTGGAGTGTTGGCCAATATTCAGGTTTAACACACATTTCTGGAGGGAATCAAAGCCAAACAGTTTTAGAATGCATAATTGAACAAGATTCGAAACAAGGTGGTGTCCAGGCAGACCCGAGATGCTACACCAGATGTTGATAGAGTGTTATTCTTTAAAGGGTGGATTTGTGTTCCTCGGGTTGATTACTTGAAACTGAATGTGTTGGTAGAAGCTCATGGTTCACGATACTCGATTCATTCGGGCGTAACCAAAATGTACCGGGACTTGAGGCAACTTTATTAGTGGCCTGGATGAAGAAGGACATAGCTAAATATTTGTCTAAGTGTCAAAATTATCAGCAAGTGAAATATGAGCATCAAATGCCTGGAGGATTGCTTCACCATCAAAGGCCTGCAGGATTGCTTCAAAGGATGCCCATTCCTGAGTGGAAATGGGAAAAGGATAGCCACGAACTTCGTGATGGGTCTTCCTAAGACCTTGGGAAAGTATGACTCTACTTTGGTCAGCGTGGATAGGCTAACCAAGTCAGCTCATTTCATTCCGGTCAGGGTTGATAATTGTGATACCCCAGAATTTAGACCGACATTTAAATCCCTGAACTCAGAAGAACTCAGAAAAATTTCATCTCCAGTCAAGCCCCACGGGCCGACCCACAGGTGTCGTGGACATGATAACCGATCGTGGTCCCCATGGTAAAAGCCCAGGGGCTCTGTCACTCAGTCTCCAGGAAAACAAAGTATCCGATGAGCGTCAAAGGTCTCATAGGCCGTTGGGCAGCTCATGAGAAGGCGCCAACATCCTAGTCACAACCTCCCCTGCCCCAATAGACAGATTTCCATGGGTGTCATGGATGCGATGGGTCATTAGTTTGGACATAGGGATGGTCCAGGGGGCCAACCCAACCTGCCCTATTCCGACGCCCCAACCGATGGGCCATCTCAGGTCTGATGCTCGTCAAGCGGCCCGTTCGACGATGGGTTTTTTGTAACTTCTTTATTGTAAGTGGGGGAATTCTGGTCTTTTCCCATTTTCTTTAACCCCATTCCTAAGTCGTTTTAGGAGTAATTAAAGGGTTTTTACTCTATTTCCTCCATTAATCCTAAACTAATTCGACACTTAGCAACACCATATAAGAACCAAAGCGTTCTCTCTCAAGAACAAGCCAGAGGATTTCCTCCAAGTTCAACCCCCAAATTCAAAGGCTCAATCATAGAATTTTCCTCCAGGTATATGGGATTTCACAAGTGGTATCCTTTAACCCATTAGGTCCCTAGAAGTCAGTCAAGCTCTTCAGTTCTTAATGAGATATTCAGACCTAGGGTTCCTAAACCTTAGGGATTCATTGTAGTTAAGATGCTATAGTTATTATGATATCAAATACATGTTTGTTGGGGAATTAGTATAGTCCCATGTACTGAACTCAGTAACCCTAGCTTGTCTTAAATTCAGTATTCATGATTTATGCTTGCTAGGCAGTTAATTCAGACAGTCATGCTTCAGAATAGAATGCTATCATGTTTCAGTATATATGTATGTTGCATTCTCAGATAATTATCAATGTTTTGAGTTGTCCAGTATCTCCAGTTGTAGTCTTAGCTTTATATTCAGTTGGGAGTAGACTTTGCCCAGAGCGGACCAAGGGATGAAGGCTCACCCGCCAGTCTAGGTCGAGACCTTTAGCATCAATCCCTTAGTCCCAGAACTATGGCGCCACCATAGGTTCAAAAGGGGTCACCCATTAAATAAGGCTCGACACCGTTGTACCTTGTGGAGATCAGTTTAGTGGATCCATGTTAGAATTGTTTGTACCCTTGGCAAGGTACAAACACCCTTCCATCCAGGTTTACAGGTTGGCCCCATAGTTAGCTCAGCTTGGGGTATGTCGATTAATGGTATCTTCCACAGTCATATTCATATTGTATTTGACATGTACTCAGTATCTATTTCAGTATGCATTTTATCATATTATATTCATGTTAGTACTTGGTCATTGTATCCAGCTAGATTTCATATTTTTCTGTGTATATATATATATTTTTTCATACATATCCCTCATGCTCAGTACATTCAAAGTACTGACGTATACTTTTGTGTTACATCATTTCATAATGTATGTTCAGGCGCTCAACATCCAGACCGCGCTTAGATCGATTTCCAGTCCTACTCAATAACTGCAATGGTGAGTCCTATTAGTTCGAGGGCAATACACATGCTTTATCTTTTGGTCTTGTTATTTCAGTCGTCAGATTGTTAGAGTTAGCTGGGGGCATGTCCCAGCAACTCATATTGGTTAGAGGCTTTCAAACATAGATTAGATTCAGCTTGAGTTAATAGTGTTGTTCTTCAGTTATCACTATACTCTTTATATATTTTATATTCAAACATGTTTTTGGGCTTTTCCCCATTTTAGTTATTAAACTATTTTCAGCTTTCGCACATTATAAGCTTTTAACTTGAAATTGATTAGATATGTCAGACCATGGGTTAACTTGGGGTCACTTGTGACTCTAAGCACTGTGTTACATCTAGGGGGTAGCCTCGAGGCATGACAAACTTGGTATCAGAGCATCAAGTTTAAGTGTACTAGGGTGTCTGAAAACCCCGTCAAGTAGAGCCTTCCTCATGGGTGTGAAGCGCGCCACACTTATGGGGGAAGAGCTATGAGACATCATTAGGAATAACTTTCCTTCTTTATTTTCCAGCTTGTTCATTGGAGTATGAACTCTATTTAACCTCCTTCTAACTCCTACTCTTTGCATTTTAGAAAAATGCCTCCCAGAAAAGCTAACGCCAGGAATTAGCCAGCACCACTAGCTCCAGCAGACCCATTAAATGAACAAGTCACGCATGCCGAATTCAAGGCTAATTTCCAAATACTTTCTCAGTCCATGAACTCCTAGGTCAATCAGCAGGCTATGGCACTAGGTCCGCCTCAGACTAACACTGCTGCAGCAAGAATCCAGGACTTCACTAGGATAAACCCTCCAGAATTTCTTGGGTCTAAGTCAGAAAAGGATCTAGAGGAGTTTCTCGATGATATCCAGAAGGTAACAGATGTCATAGGTGTCACTCTGGTTGAGAGTGAAGATCTATCCACATATCAGCTTAAGGGAGTGACTTACACATGGTATCAATAGTAGAAGGAGTCTCGTTGTGCAAATGCGGGACCAGTGGATTGGAACCAGTTCAAGACTGCCTTTCTGGACCGGTTCTTACAACTTGAGCTCGGGAAATCCAAGTTCCAGGAATTTATCAACTTGAAAAAAAATGATATGAGCGTCAAGGAGTATTCACTCAAGTTCACACAACTGTCTAAGTATACCCCAACAATAATAGCTGACTCCAGAGCTCGTATGAGCAAGTTCGTGTCTGGTGTGTATAATGATGTGGTCAAGGAGTGTAAGACGACTCTGCTTAATAAGGAAATAGACATCTCCAGGTTAGTTACTTATGCTCAACATATTGAGGAGGAGAAAATCAAAGAGAGGGGAGGAGATAGTAAGAGGGCTAGGAAAAGTGACTTTAGCTACTCTCAGCAGAGGTCAGAGGGTGGTAACCGCTCTCAGTTTTGTTAGAAAACTTCAACTCCAGCTCCATCTTCTTCTAGTTCCCCAGTGCCTAAGTTCAAGAAGGATCAACATGATAGAACACTAGGCTCTAAGTCCCAATGTACATTTACTAGTGGTGGCACTCATCTAGTGTGTAGGAAGTGTGGTAAGAACCATCAGGGTGAGTGCATGGCAAGTAGTGGGAATTGCTTTGGGTGTGGTAAGTGATAAGTCAGTAATATACCAACTTATTGATCGTATATCCATGAATTATTGTTATATTTTGAATAGATTTAGAGGTTCTTATTGCCTTTATTGATGTATATGCAGGTACTTTTGATAGAGAATGATAAACAAGGAAACTGACCCAAAAAGAACTCAAATACAGTGAAGTGTGAAGTGTTCAAAAAGGCTGAAGATTCTGACCGGAGATGCGGTGGCCATGCGACACACACAGGCCAAGGTACGAACCGCACCTCCTTCGCACAAGAGCATAAAGTCACTGAAGAGTCTATCATGAGGTACGGTCGCTGTACGACGTGCACATCCTGAGGTACGAATAGCACCCCCTTTGCACAGAGCTCTGAATTCTAGATGAAGTCACTGGTTCAATCGGAGGCAGTGTGTGAGGGGTATATCACAACGTGCAAACCGCACGTCACGCCAGACACCGCTCGAAGGTCATTTTTGTCCTAGTTTTTAGTGACATTTTGGAAAACTATAAAAGGCCTATTCAGGCACAATTGTAAATAACTTTTATCATTCTGAATATTTTGAAGACCTTTAAGCTTGGAGACTAAGTTTTCCACCTCTATTGAGAAGAGGGTTTCACCAAATTCTTTTGGTTAACAATTGTGTACTCAAATTGAAGTTAGAACTTGAGATTCAGCTCTAATGGAAGGTATTTTAAATTACCCAACTGGTATCTCTTTCTCTCTCACCATGAGTGACTAAATTATTCTGTCTAGGAGTGCATTGATGATGGGTGTTTAAGCAATGGGTATGAGTGTTATCTATTCTTGCTTATAGTTTCTTAGTTGACATGGGTCTAACAATTTCACCTAGTTTTAATCCTAAAATTTGTGGTTGCAAACATTAATTTACATTACTTGACTATGTGATTGCTTGAGAAAGGATTTCTTAGTTTCGGATGTGAGATTGTTAGTGGGAACATGGGATTCCACTCAGATTTGAGGCTAGGAATAGCTCTTATCATCAGATTCTCTCATTTAAGGGTCTAATCTAGAGATATTGTGACCTCCCAAGCTAAATTGGTTGTTTATTGGTAAAACCAATAATGCTCTAGCCGAGATCATCGAAAATAAGATTGTTGATCGAGAGATAAGCAAATCTTACTTATGACCAATGCTATTCATGTCACTAAGTGAGAATAGGTATGAATCGGTAATTACCCAAACCCATAACAAAAACCCCATCAGATATGCATCCCTAGTCGTCTAGTTAAACTTGGTACATCCGCTTTAGTTTTCTTCTCTTTAATGAAATGCGATTGTAGTGACAACTTTTCTAATTCCCCCCATCCTTTTACTTGTTGTTTTAAGCAATTTCTCTTACCTTGAACTCAATACATTACAATTGATATATAGCTACCCCAAATCCCTTGGGTATAACCCCAACACTCATTGGGTTTACAAATTTTATTTTGCTGCACGATCGTCGTGGCCTCCTACTTCGAGAGCATGATTTGAGCGTTCATCAAAAATACCATCATTGGCGGGGACTTGGGTTGATAGCTATTTTTTATTGTTGTTTTGAAGTCACCTTGAGAGTACTTGTTTCTTTCATTTTTGTTTGTTGTTTGTGTTGTGAATAAGCAGGCTAGACTATGTATGAGGCAGACGACAACAACAATGTTGACGGCTTCATGGAAGCCAATAAGGCTGAGCCTATAATACAAGAGGGTGTAGGTGTAATCCTCCTACCCCTCACTGAGGGAAATGTTGTTTTTCATGTGACTAGCACCATGCTCCACTTAATCCAAATGAAAGGTCTATTTGGTAGAGCAGCACATGAAGATGCCAATCGGCATATTCAGAATTTTGTAGAGATTTGCCAATCGTTCATCTTTCAACATATCTCCCAAGAGTCCATTCTATTGTGCCTATTCCCTTTTTCCTTGATGGGGGAAGCCACGACATGGTTGGAAGAATTGCCTGATGACTCTATCACATCTTGGGCCGAGTTGGTTGAGGCATTTACCTCAAGATTTTTTCCTCTATCTTGAATGATGAAGCTAAGAGATGAGATTACCAACTTTAGGCAGTTCCCGAATGAGCCTCTTCATGAAGTTTTGCTAAGATTAAAAAAAAGCTTCTCTTGTGCCCAAATCATGAGTTGTCAAATCATGTGATGCTACAAAGCTTCTATCGATCATTGAACTCTATGAATAAATCGGTGGCTGGCAATCTTGGAGGTGGTACCTTCATGGACTTAGAGTTTCCCATAGCCTCGACGTTGTTAGAGCTAATGACAAAGACCAATCAAACTTGGCATACAAGAGAAACGGATGTGCCAACTTCAGGAGGGCCCTTATCTATCTTGATCAATGAAATGAGGAAAAAGGAAGAAGAGAGAGTTGAGAAAATGGCCAAAATGATGACAAATATTGACTAAATAGCCAAGCATGTGATAGGAGCTGGCGGTGCTCAGTCACTAAATGCAGTGAGTACACCGGAAATCAAAGCTAGTGATGATGAGCTTATAACTGTGGTTGATGGAAAGTTATGTTTTGTGTCGATGGGTTCTTGTCCCGAGTATTTTTGCCTGACGGAGGAGAACCAAGGTTGGATTCGAGACAAAGAAAGAGACAGAAATTGGTGGGATAGAGACAAGGATGGTGATCATTTCAATCACCAGAGTTCGAATCCCTATATTCCTCCAAACAAGGCAGACTCTCTCTACCAACCGAGCACAAGCAACCCCGTCCATTCCAAGTTGGAGAACATGTTGTCCTTGGTTCTTAAGAAGGTGGACACCACAAATACGGGAGTGAGCGATCTAAATAGTGAGGTCTCAACACTTCACCAAACTGTGAGCTCCCACTCATCCTTAATCAAGAACCTTGAGGCCAAAATGACCCACCTCTCAAGGAAAATGAACCCGAGGATTAAAGGGGCGTTGCCTAACGACACAATCGCCAACCCAAAGAATAATTGAGGATTGAGGTAGTATCATCGTGCCGCGAAGTTAAATCAAGCGTTACTTGTGAGGCAAACCAAGTTTATTTATTTGTTTTTGGTTATCTTTTGTTGTTTTTGGTGTTTTTGCACGGAATGCATAGATGGAAAAATTGAACAAGGGAAAGCAAGGAAAAAAAAGGGGTCATGCGGTGGGCTGTGCGGACCGCACAAGAAATTATGCGTGTCGCACAGCCTATCGCATGGTGAAATAGATGCCTAAAGAAAAAATGATAATTTGTAGGCAATGTGCGGTTAGCCGTGTGGATTGCACGAGCCAAAGTGCGCATCACACCTCTATCGCATGGTGAAACAGATGCTTGGGCAAACCAAGAGGAGAAAAAGGGGCATGTGCGAAATGCCATGCAATCCACACCTTGTCTGGTGTGAATCACATGTCACGGCACACCAACGGTAAGTTTGAATTTTAATTGACCTAACCCATTGAATGACCCGACCCGGAGATGACTCGGCCAACCTTTTATCTTCTTTTTCTTCTTAAAACAACCTTTTCTCTTCTTCTTTCACCATTTTTTCCTCAAACCCTCAAATATTTTCTCCCAAAACTCTCTCTAAATCACTCAAACCTCTCCAAAAATCATGTCGTCGTCTCACCCACAATCCCCACCATTCTATCACCACCGCCGTAGTCATCTCTCCGGGAAGGTTTTGCTGGTCACCCTTATCGAAGAACACAAAGGTTCAATTTTCACTCCTCTCTTCATAATTTTCACTTGTTGTAAGTACCCTGATGTTAAATACTTATTTCTATGAAGGTTGGGAACTCATATTGTGAAGAATGCTTAGTAGAATTGCCATGTTGATTTTGGGTGAGATCCGAAAATTTTGGGTCCCCAAACCTAAGTTGTATTGATGATATTACTATGTATCAACTTGGTAGAATTTTAATTTTAGTAATGCATGTTGATTGGTAGTGATTTTTAGAATTGAATTATGTGTTGGGGTGACGTCTGAGTGACCTACTTGTGATGAATGAATGATTTGGCCCGATGATAGATTGGGTAACATCATTCTTAAGGGTAATTCATCGTTTGTAATGAGGGTTTAATTAAAAATTGACTTTTGAGGCTGGATTTCACTGAGTATATACCTATGGATTTTGTTTAGCATTATACTTGGGGTATATGATCTTGTGCCGGGAGGGGGTTAATTATTGCTGAAATTGTGGATATTCATGGTGCAAGTGAGGGCTTGATGTTCCCAATGATAGACGGGGTAATTTCTATCTTACGGGAAGTCGTTGAGTTCCTTTCTTGGTTTCTATTATGTCAATGGAAATCCGGGGAAGTCTGAGTAACCAGAAGTTATGGTCATGATACCCCTTGTCCCTCTTATTTAGAGTTGATTGGGTTGTTGTGGGGTGCCCAGTATCTACGCATATCTTGCTCTATGGGTCACATGCGAAACTCACAAGCACACAAGGAATCAAAAATTCCAATTGTGCCATTGTGCTCTTTGCATGAGACCCATAGATCTTGGTGTGCGGGTCACATGATGCACCGCATCATGTTGAAAATATAAAGCTGATCACTGAGTTAAGGGGCGACACCTGGTGCGACACACACTTCTGATGGTGCGAATCGCACCAGCTTCGCACCTTGATGGAAAATCCCAGTAGGACTTTGTCTTCTTGTGCAATAGCATATATGACGTGCACTCTCTCTAGTACATTTCGCATGTGGTTCGCACAAGCCGACATTCACCTACTTTGTTTTTCTAATCCTTTGAATTCAATCCTTTGTAGTTTGCTAACTTCTTTTTAGGATTTGTTTCTAGTTTAGTTCACAATCTCTGTATGCATAATATGTCTTCAAACAGGTGAAACACTGGAAGCTAACCTAGGAAAAGGTCTATTTCTGAAGAAGCGAGGCTCCATTTTGGAGTAGAGGGCATGAAAGCCTTCTGCAAGCGTGACAAAGATAGAGGATTCAATGAGGAGCAAATTTTCAACTTGGGCGAGGTCAGAGATGATCTACCTAACATGCACCACCAATTTGCGGAATGACAATGGCATCCCTTCCAGGAGGTACCCAGAGGGTATTACAAGTAAATTGTGCGAGAATTCTTCACATATTATCAGGCTACACAGGACTCTAAAGGATAGAGAGGGCCTGTGGAGAGATTTCCCAACCTGGACTCGATCATAGTCAGGGGAAAGAAAGTTAGAATCACCCCTGCTGCAATCAATCCTGTGTATTGGGGACACCTTGCACCCACCCTCAAGGGTAAGTTAATGGCTAACTCAAAGCCATACCAGGAGATAGCCCCCGTCGTTTCTCAAGATGTTACCCTTTGGTCCACTATAGGGGGAGATATCCCAAGGAGGTCCTTCATCTTCAAGGCACGCCTTTGGTACGATCTTATTCACAATCGCTTCTTGCCTTCCCAAAATGATCAAAAGATAACCCAAGAGATGGCCATTCTAATTGCGACCATTATGACGGGGGAGCATGTGAACTTTGGGGAAATAGCGGATATGGTGATAAGGATAAAAGCTCATCGAGGAAATGACTCCTTCACCTTCTTGGTGCTGATTATGAAGCTTTGTTCCAAGGCCGATGTCCCTACCCTCAGTTGCGATGAATTTACTCATGCTATTGAGGCTATCGACCTTGATAGAAAAACATATAGGGACGCCCCCAGGTTTAAGAAGCAAAGGGTTGAGAAATTTAGTGGAGTTAATAGTGATGAGCTTGGTGCTAGGGAAGACACTTCATCCCCCTCCAGGGCTAATTCTGGGGGATGTTCCGAAGTAGCAAGACGAGTGAATGAAGGCGCTGTAAGCAGTAGTGAAGACTTTTTCCATGGCTCCGGCGGAAATTTTCCCTTTGTCACTATAGACTGAACTCGTTGTGAACCTTTTCGATTATTAGTAGCGGCTCGTGCTTGGCACGATTGGACTACCCGTAACGACGGACTCAGTCGTTACAAAACCATTGACCTCCCATATGAGGTATGCATACTTGGGTGATAACGAGACCTTGCCGATCATTATTTCCAACAAGTTAAGTGACATGCAAGTGGAATCCTTTCTTCGAGTGTTGAAGAAATATATCGGAGCTATAGGGTGGACCATTGCGGATATTAAAGGCATACCTCTGGGAATATGCACTCATAAAATAAACCTCCAAGAGGAAAGTATCCCTTCAATTGAGCACCAACGAAGACTAAAATCGCCTATGCAAGAAGTGGTGAACAAATAAATCATCAAATGGTTGGATGCGGGAGTAGTCTTTCCCATCTCGGACAGCACGTGGGTTTGCCCGGTGCAATGTGTTCCAAAAAAGTGAGGAATTACATTGGTGCCAAATGAGAAAGATGAGATGATCGCCTTTTGACCCGTGACCAGTTTGAGAGCGTGCATGGACTACAGAAAGTTGAATTCGTGGACGGAAAAGGACCATTTCCCTCTTCCGTTCATTGATCAAATGTTAGATCGGTTGGTGGGCCGTGGATTCTATTATTTTCTAGATGGATATTCCGGGTACAATAAAATTTCAATTGCCCCTGAGGAGCAGGAAAAGACCACTTTCACATGCATGTATGGCACCTTCACCTTCAAAAGAATGCCCTTTGGACTTTGTAACTCCCCGGCCACCTTCCAAAGGTGTATGATATCGATATTCTCAGACATTATGGAGGACACTATGGAGATTTTCATGGATGACTTCTCGGTGGTGGGGTATGAGTTCAATGATTGTTTAGAGAACCTAGAAAAGGTACTTAAAAAGTGCGAGGAAACAAATTTGGTGTTTAACTGGGAAAAGTGTCACTTTATGATTAAAGAAGGGATAGTTTTGGGACACAAAATCTCCATAAAGGGATGGAGGTTGATCAAGAAAATATTGAAGTTATATTTAAACTACCCCCTCCAAGAACCGTGAAGGGCATCAAGAGTTTCCTGGGGCACGCTGGATTTTATCGGCGATTCATCAAGGAATTCTCAAAGGTGGCTCATTCTTTATGTAAGCTATTAGAAAAGGAGGCAACATCCAACTTTGATGATAAATGCATGATGGCTTTCCTCACCTTGAAAGAAAAACTCACATCTACTCCGATTATCATTGCCCTGGATTGGTCAAAGACTTTTGAGCTTATGTGTGACGCCAATGGCATAGACTTAGGGGCAATGCTTGGTCAACAAATAGATAAGCTTTTTCACCCGATATACTATGCAAGCAAAACTTTGAATGTAGCACAAACAAAGTACACAGTTACAGAACAGGAATTGCTGGCTGTGGTGTTTGCTTTTGAGAAATTTCGAGCATATCTCTTGGGCCTTAAGGTGGTGGTGCACACTAATCACGCTGCTATAAGATATTTGGTGGCTAAAAAGGATGCCAAACAAAGATTAATTCGGTGGGTGCTACTTCTTCAAGAGTTTGATTTTGAAATGAAGGATCGAAGAGGGTGTGAGAATCAGGTGGCTAACCACCTATCCCATTTGGAAGAAGAAGGAAGACCGGTGGGAGAACCTAAAATTAATGAAACATTCCCGGATGAGCGAATTTTGGCTTCATATCATGACTTGATACCTTGGTTTGCTGATTTTTCTAATTACTTAACAAGTAATTTACTCCCGGAGGGATTGAACTCTAATCACAAAAAGAAATTTCTCCATGAGGTGCGAAAATACTATTGGGGGGAGCCCTACTTGTTCCGGATTTGCGCCGATGGGATGATAAGGAGATTTTTTCCTAAAATTGAAATGTTACCTATTCTTAGAGCATGTCATTCATCTCCTTTTTGAGGACACCATGGTGGAATGCACACGGATTCTAAGGTACTGCAAAGCAAGATCTATCGGCCTACGTTATTCCACGATGCTCATGATGTGGTGAAAGAGTGTGACAAGTGTCAGCGCGGAGGATTCATATCTCGCCATCACGAATTACCACTAACCCCTATTCTGGAGGTTGAATTGTTTGATGTATGGGGTATCAATTTTGTGGGACCTTTCACGATCTCACATCGGAATACCTACATCGTAGTTGTTGTAGACTACATGTCGAAATGGGTCAAAGTGTTGGCCTTACAAAATAATGAGGGGAAAAGTGTGACTTCTTTTCTTAAGAAATATATCATTACTAGATTTAGCACACCTCGTGCCATTATTAGCGATTGTGGATTGCACTTTTGCAACAAATTGTTCGGTGCACTACTTGAAAAATATGGTGTTAAACACAAAGTGGCCTCTCCTTATCATCAACAAACAAGCGGGCAAGTTGAGGTGTCCAACCGAGAGATTAAATCCATCCTTTCAAAGCCGGTGAATGTTCACCAAACAGATTGGTCATGCAAGCTAGATGATGCACTATGGGCATACAGGACAGCATATAAAACCCCGATTGGAATGTCCCCCTATCAACTAGTTTTTGGCAAAGCTGGTCATCTCCCGGTCGAATTGGAACACAAGGCTATATGGGACTTGAAGAATCTGAACCTAGATTGGGAGAGAGAAGCTCATGCTAGGATTAAAGATATAAATGAAATGGATGAGTTTTAAATATGGGCATACGAAAGTGCTTTTATCTATAACGCCCAGATGAAACACTAAAATGACCAACAAATTTTGAGATGAGAGTTTCACCCGGGAGATTGGGTACTCTTGTTTAATTCGAGGCTTCCGCTCTTTCTGGGCAAACTAAGATCCAAATGGTCGGGCCCTTTCAAAGTGCTTCAAGGTTTTTCCAATGGAGATATTGAATTGGATAATGAGGATGGCTTGGCTTTCAAGGTCAATGGGCAATGCGTGAAAAAGTATTTGGGAATCACGTGGGGAGTTGTGTTTGTAGAAGACATTTTCTTGGATGAACCTTGATTTGGAGGTACCTCCGTCAAGCTGTGACGTTAAACTAAGCGCTTCTTAGGAGGCAACCCAAGATTTGTTTCCTTACGTATTTTCTCCTTATTTTCTGCTTTTATCTTGTATGTTGTTTTTGTTAGCATTGCATTTGGAATAGAAGCAATGGTCAGATGATTCGAGGTTCTATGCGGTCGCACCACAGAGGATACGCATCGCACATTGGAACGCATGAGATTAATAGAATACCAGGTGGTTCAGGTTAATTCATGTGTGATAGGTGTGCGACCACATGACCTAAAGTGCCCGTCGCACACTCATTTTGCACTGCATTCCAGAACACTAGCAGTTTCCCCAAGAATTTTGCCTATCATGCATTTTCAGTGCGGACCGCATGAACTTGGGTGCGTGTCTCACATTGGTCGCACAAGCAGCCAACATGCTTACCAACCTTAACCGATGCTATGTAAGTGCGGCCGCATCTCCTGCAGTGCGTTTCGCACTTCAGTTCAGGGAGTTCGTGCTTCATTGGGGACAATGTTTAGTTTTGGTTGGGGGGAGGTGCTTTTATCGCCTTGTTAATACTAGTGTAGAAATAAACTCCGAGAGTTTTCTTAATACCACGGTTCTTTACCAAGGAGCAAAAGTTTTGATTATTTTCTTTTTCTTTTCTTTTGTCCTTGTGTGTCGAACCAGGTTGGTGTTTCCCTATGATAGATTGAGAGGCAACTTTAATAAGGGAAAAATCCAAGTTTTGTTTAGAATTGAGTCCGTAAATTCTTGTCTTGAAATGGGCCCACCAAAAAAAAAATTCTTGGTAAATTGCTTTTGAAAAGGAAAGGAAGAAGGGAAATGATTTTTTGAGGAAAAGCGTTCTCTTGTCATGACTTGCACACTCTCGCTTTGGCTTGATTGACTCACAAATGAGTGTGTAATGAACTCGGAATAGATTGTCAAGAGTCATTTGCTCCAATTGGTTATGGGACTAATGGATGAAATCTCGTGGCATGATGCCTTGTGCGGTGAGGCTTTACCTTGATTCTTGCGCATACGTGTCATTTAGAACTTGCCCCGAATGTGATTCAAGGATAAATTCTAGGTGTAACCAAGCTTGAAAAATGACCTTAGGACCCTTTTGATAGCCGCATCACTCAAATGACCTCCCAATGACATCAAATCCTAGTGAGCTCCTTTGAGCTTGTGACTATTATTTGACACCTTTGTAACACCTTGACCTTTTTGGAACCTCTAGCTTGGCACTCGTCCTCCCTAATTTCTTGAAAATGAATTGTAGGCTAAAAGCCTAAGTTTGGAGGGGGGGACAAAAGATAACATAGTAAAATGCCTAAGTTTGAGGGGGTGCATGTGATCAAATGAGGAGAAGAAAAGGAATGCACTTTAAGTGCAAGGTAGCACCTTGAATTGAGAATTGAAAATTGCTCCAAATTATCAATCCAAATTAGAAAATTGAAAAGAAAAATTAGGTGCTACCAAGTAAAGGTGATATAAGGTGTGAATAATCATGAGGTTAAAAGGAGAAATCTTGGGTTGTGTGAGGGAGAAACAAGGTGAAGTTGGAAATTGAAAAATATGAGCAGCGTTTGAAATGACAAAACAAAGAGCATTAGGGAGGTGTAGTCTCTTGAACCAAATGATATCCTCACCTTAGCCCTAACCAACATTACAACTCGCAAGTGTTTGGTGATTCCAAGCTTGGCTACCCTACATTAGTGGCGATTTACATGAAGGGCAAGCCTATGGTTCGACACGTATGCACTTTAACTTCCTTGAGAGAGTGAAAGTCCTCTTGGTTCTCTTATAATCCCGTGTTTTTTGAATTGAATGATTGTGAGTGGGATTCTCTCTTGTGATGAGTGGCATCATGCACTCAAATTGAAGCATAGAGTCTCTATTTCAATTGAGGGGAATGAATAAGATAAGTTGTGTGGCTATTCTCGAGGCAAACCTTGACGTTCCGTGCCAATGACTTAAGAGGCTAAAATATCTTGTTTTGAATGGCAAATTCCCTTGAGTTTTAAAAGAGATATGATGTCCTTTTTGAAAAAAGTTTTGAAATGAGAAATTGCCTTAAGCGTGTAGGGGTCCAAATTGAGATAAGCATAGTAGTTGAGTTTTTTGTTTGAGTCTTTTGTTTGTTTATTTTTCTTAAATTTTTCTTAAGCATGGGGTGCTCAAGTGTTATTCGTGCAAAAGAAAGATAGTTCTCTCAGGATGTGCATTGACTACCGTGAACTGAACAAAGTCACAATCAAGAACAAATATCCTATCCCCAGGATTGATGACTTGTTCGACCAACTTCAGGGTGCTAGTTGATTTTCTATGATAGACCTCAGATACGGCTATCATCAGCTCAGAGTCAGAGGTAGTGACATCTCGAAGATAGCCTCCAGGACTCGGTATGGTCACTATGAATTTGTTGTTATGTCTTTTGGACCAACAAATGCTCTTGCAGCCTTCATGGACTTGATGAACAGACTGTTCATACAGTATTTGGACTTGTTCATTATCACCTCCATTGATGATATCCTCATTTATTCGCAGAATCATGAGGAGCATGCGAATCATTTGAGGGTGATTTTGCAGACTCTCAAGGACTGCCAGTTATTCGCCAAGTTCAGCAAGTGAAAATTCTGGTTACAATTTTTTGGTTTCCTTGGTCATGTGGTATCCAAAGAAGGGATCTGTGTTGATTCCCAGAAAATTGAGGCAGTAAAGCACTGGCCCAGACCCACCTCTCCGACCAACGTCAGGAGTTTGTTGGGTTTGGCCGGTTACTACCGAAGATTTGTTGAAGGATTGTCATTCATAGTTGCCCCATGGACCGAGTTGACTCAGAAAAATGTCAAGTTTCAGTGCTCAGATGAGTGTGAGAAGAGTTTCTTAGAACTGAAGAACAGGTTGACTACAACACCTGTCTTGACTCTACCAAAGGGTTCAGATGGTTATGTGGTTTATTGCGATGCATCCAGAGTCGTCCTAGGTTGTGTTTTGATTCAGCAGGTTAAGGTCATAGCTTATGCTTCCAGACAGCTTAAGGCCCATGAGAAGAACGACCCGACTCATGACCTCGAGTTTGCAGCTGTTGTGTTTGCCTTAAAAATATGGGGACACTACTTGTATGGTGTTCATGTTGATGTGTTCACAGATCATAAGAGCCTCCAGTACGTGTTCACCCAGAAATAGTTGAATCTTTGTCAGAGGAGATGGCTTGAGTTCCTCAAGGATTATGATATGAATGTGCTCTACCATCTTGGTAAAGCCAACGTATCGGCTGACGGCCTCAGCAGACTGTCCATGGGCAGTGTGTCACATATTGAGGAAGAGAAGAAAGAATTAGCCTGATATGTTCATCTGCTTGCTCGCTTAGGAATTTGCCTTATGGACACGTCAGAGGGGGGTGTGATAGTCCAGAATGGGTCGGAATCTTCTTTGGCAGCAGAGGTTAATGAGAAACAGGATAGTGATCCAATATTACTTCAGCGGAAGGATGTAGTTCATCAGCAGAGAGTATAGGTTTTCTCCCAAGGGGGAGATGGTGTGCTTCGTTACTAGGGTCGCTTATGTGTTCCTAGGGTGGGTGAGTTGAGGCAACAGATCCTTACAGAAGCCCATAATTCTAGGTATTCTATTCATATTGGTGCCACTAAGATATACCGTGATCTACGGGAAGTCTATTGGTGGAACGGTATGAAGAGGGACATCACAGATTTTATGGCTAAGTGTCCCAACTGTCAGCAACTGAAGGTAGAACATTAGAAACCAGGAGGTGTGACTCAAGATATTAGCATTCCTACTTGTAAGTGGGAGGTTATCAACATGGATTTCATTACGGGTTTACCTCGTACTCGCAGACAATACGACTCCATTTGGGTGGTAGTGGACATAGTTACTAAGTCAGCTCACTTCTTGGCAGTCAAGACTAAAGATTTAGCGGAGGACTATGCCAAAATCTACATCAGTGAGATAGTCAGGTTGCATGGGGTCCCCTTGTCTATCATCTCAGATAGAGGTTCTCAGTTTACATCCCATTTCTGGAAGTCTTTTTATAAAGGTCTCGGTAAGCAGGTGAATCTTAGCATAGCATTTCATCAACAGATGGATGGTCAGGCAGAGCGTACCATTCAGACCTTAGAGGACATCTTGAGAGCTTGCGTGATCAATTTCAAGAGTAGTTGGGATGATCACCTTCCACTCATAGAGTTTGCCTACAATAACAGTTTTCACTCCAGTATTCAGATGGCTCCTTATGAAGCACAATATGGGCGTAGATGCAGATCACCGGTAGGTTGGTTTGAAGTAGGTAAAGCAGCCTTGATTGGGCCATAGTCGGTTCATGAGGCTATGGAAAAGTTTAGCTCATCAGAGATAGACTAAATACAGCTCAGAGTAGTCAGAAGTCCGATGAAAATGTTAGTAGAAGGGACTTAGAGTTTTAGATCGATGATTGGGTTTTCCTTAAAGTGTCACCCATGAAAGAGGTGATGAGATTCGGCAAGAAAGGGAAGCTCAGTCCCAGGTATGTAGGTCCTTACAGAATCCTAAAAAGGGTTGGTAAGGTGGCTTATTAATTAGAGCTGCCATCAGAGCTAGCAGCGGTTCACCCAGTCTTTCACATTTCTTTGCTGAAGAAGTGTGTGGGTGATCCAGCATTGATTGTACCTTTAGAGAGTGTGGTGGTGAAAGATAGCCTCACCTATGAGGAGTTTCCAGTTGAGATTCTTGATCGTCAGGTTCGTAGATTGAGAAATAAAAAAGTTACTTCAGTGAACGTTTTGTGGAGGAATCAGTCTATAGAGGGAGCTACTTGGGAAGCAGAAGAAGCCATGATGTCCAAGTACCCTAACCTCTTTCCCTCCAATTCAGTTTCAACTTGAGGTAAATAATTCCTTCCATCCACCCAGTTTACTCTTGTGTAATTCAATCTCAGTACTTTGTTCCTTCAATTATCCTTGCATTTCAGACATTTGCATGTTCATGGAATTCAGTTCAGTCATACATCAGTTGCTAGTACTCAGTTGGTAGGGATTATAGCTACTTCCCTCCAAACTCAGCTTAGTTAACCTTCATTCAAGGACGAATGATCCCAAGGTGGAGATATTGTAAAACCCAAGAATTTAAACTAGCTTTAGAAACCAAGAACTCTGAAAAAAACTCAGAAAAATTTCATCCCAGTAAAGCCCCACGGGTTGACCCACGGGCGTCATGGACCATTAGGGTCCCCGTGGGAAGGGTACTGGAGCTAGTACCAGCTGGCTACAACTAAACGGGGGACCCGATGGACGTCAGATGACCGACGAGCTATCGGGCAGCTTGTGGAAAGGAGCCAGTGGCCCCCTCAGCCTCCCTTAGCCCCGATGGGCTAACTCCACGGGCGTCGCCGAAGCGACGGGCCATGGGAGCTGGCCGTGGGAATGATCCAGGGGAGCCTGCCCCTCCTTCCCCATTTTGATATCCAATCCGATGGGCCATCGCGGGTCTGACGCCCGTCGAGCAACATGTTTGGCGGTGGCTTTTCTCGAAATTTCTAGCTTTAAGTTGGGGGTAGTCCGGTCTTTTCCCCATTTCTTTTATCTCTGACCCTACGTCATTTTGGAAGTAATTAAAGGGTTTTTAACTCTATTTTCCCTCATTACTCCTAAATCATTTGATACTTAGCAAAAACAGAAAAAAACAGAACGCTTTCTCTCAAGAACAAGGCAAAAAAGGTTTCCTCCAAGTTCCTCTCAGAATCCAAAGGTTATACCGTAAAATCTTCATCCAGGTATGTGGAAATTTAGTAAGGTCTTAGTCCGCCCTTATGCCCAAAAACCTCAGATCTCTTAAATGATTTTCATGAGTATAGAACTAGGGTTCTTGTCCTTTTTCCATATTGTTCCAAGAAATCATGCTCAGGAGTATATATATGATTCTTGCATTGTTTTACATATTACATACTGATTATCTTGCATTTGCTTCGGTATTTATAAGGTCTTGGAAATCATGGATTTAACCCTAAAATATAGCATTTGCTTAAAAGTGTTATTTTCCTTAAAAAATTCAACCTAGCTTGTTAGCATGAGTTCTAGAAGTAGAAAATTGTCAGTTTTGAGCCTACTACAGTATTTAAAAAAAATAAAGATTCTTGACTAGTCTAGTCCTAACCTAGAAAACTCAGGTCGTCAGTTTTATTGAGCTATATTTAGTTTGGGAGTAGTATTTTAGCACCGAGTTGGAATAGGGTTCAGCGTAACCTTAAGGTCCCAGAACTACATGCCAATGTAGGATTATAAGTCCCCCCTGTTGGGCACCTGATTTAGTAATCACGCCACAACCATGCCTTTATACCCTGGTAAGGTATATTGGGTCCTCTCGATGGGGCGTATACATCAGACTCCATGTTTAGCTCACGTGGTTTATGTCAGTTAATAAGCTCTCACACAATATTAGATTCAGTATTGTACTTTAGGCCCTCAGTTACATTTATTTTTAGCTTTCAGCATACTTTCATGTTACTCTTGCATCTCAGCTATTTTATGCATGATCATACATTTGGGCATATGTACTACAGTTTAATTCAGATTACAGCTTTCAGTACTTTTAGCATGTTTACAATTCAGTCAGCTTTGCATATCCCTCATGCTCAGTACATTAAAAGTACTGACGCATACTCTATGATGCATCCTATTATGATACAGGCTTAGGTTCTTAGGTTCAGCCACATGATTAGCTCCTACCGACGCCATATCAGCCTAGTTAGGAGTGAGTCCTCATCCTCTGAGGACATTTTTATTATGCTTTTTGAGTTAGCCAGATATTGGCACTTTCAGTAGTTTGGAGCAAGCTAGGGACTTGTCCCAATAGCTCATCAGTATTAGAGGCTTTCAGACATAGAGTCCGTATTCAGTTGATTGTGTTGTATTGCTTGAACTCAGTCATTTATTCCATATATTTTCAGATATATTCTCTTAGCTTTATTCATTTCTCTGTTATATTTCCGCTTGATTTAGGATTATATTCAGTATGCTTGTGATATGCAAGCTTCAGGGTTACTTGTGACCCTGGGTCCTGTGTTACGTCTAAGGGCTAGCCTCGGGGCATGACATTATATTTATTTTTGTAGAGTCTAACCACAACCGAATGAGAGAGTAGTAAATTATGACATGCTATGTTTGGCTCGATTAAGTAGGATCTCATCCCAAAAGCTGGGAAACAATGATTTGGAGGGGGTAATTCCATCATCATAACCACCTAGAATGAATACATTCGCCTCATTGAATGTAGTCTACTGCAAAGCTCTATCACCTATTTCAAATCTGCATAGGCAGTGAAATCATCGCTGGAAAGAAAATATGAACAGTTATGTTTAATCTAAATATATAGTAAAACATGAACAAAATTAAAAGTACGGTGCATCACACATTATCCATCCTCTATATCGTGTATGAATTCACATTGAACACTATAAGGATACTACAAAATACAACGCTGATGACCCATAACAACGAATAAGATCAAAAAGAAAAGGAAGAGAAAACCATAATGCTAATGGGTTCTATTGAAGGGACCTACAAGAAGAGGGGGAATGATTCCACCATGAGTACTAGTGGCACTTGCATTTAAAGTTTTATAGAAATAGTTGGTTGGTTATTTACTCGGGATGCCAATTTTTGCTGGTAGCAGGCACACATCCTTTTGCTCTTGCTAAACAGAGTAATTCCATTAGTAGAATATTATTAGTAAAATTTATTTGAATAGATAGAAAGTGACATACTCGACTTAGTAGTTGCAATGTCATTAGCGTAAATACCTCATCAGTCTCAACATCTGCTTGTAATTTAAAAATTGTTTAATATATATTGTGGAATAAACATACATAAATATCACATTACAAATATTTAGGGAAATGTTCCTACCAAGTATCACATCTAAACTGCAATGTTATTTGAGCATAATGTGCATCACACATTATCTATCGGCTCAAACATGAATTTCAGGCTGAATTCCTACAAATTTAAGGAAATAGAAGCACAATCAAATTAATCAGATTAGGGACATGTCATTTACTTAATAGAATTTTGGATGAAAACTATTCTTGGTCTTACTAACAATAAGTTACATTCAGACTTTCAACTAAAAAAAAAGAACTTGTGCATAAGGTAAAGCATAATATATAGCTAAAAGGAACATATTTTTACACCACAAGAAATAAAAAAAAAGTAGATCAACATGAACAAAAATGGTGTCCCAAATGATAAGAGTCCTAAATATTGAAGTGCTATGGCACTTTTTTACTTCCAATCAAGTTCATCGAATAAAATGAAAAAAAATATATATCGAGCTAACACTAATTGCAATTTTTAAAAAATCGGGACACAAACTTAAAATTGTGTGAAAATGAAGTTGTTCACAACATGTTTCAAAAAAATTATCATGAAATAGGCAATATGTATTTACGGATAATGAATGGTAGAAACTCAAACTAAAATAGGACTTAGAAACCTTTTTAGTCAAAATCGATACAATTATTTGTTACCATGCACAAAAATTCACTTCAAACGTAACTTACAATCTAAAATTTTCAGACCAATACTCAGTTATAGCACCAACAGATTGAATTTTTTAGTTCTACAACTTCTTAACCAAATCAATCTAGAAAGAAAATAGAGATGACATTCAGTCGCAAAATTCTTTTTTGGATTCAGATTTCATAACAAAAATCATAAGAAATTCATCTCAAAAACTAAGAAAAATCAAATTGTATCACAACTTCAAGAAATAGGAGAAATTGTAGTTATAGCTCAGAGAATCAATTTTGAATTCTTTCAAATACTAGCAGAAATAACCAGCTAAAATCAAGTAAACTCACCTTCCAATTACATACTCAATCAAAATTCTAAGTAACCACATAACTCAACAATAGGAATAAGATCATTTTTCAGTTCACTTGTGTAGCCGACCTATATATAGATACGATTGTGAAACTGTATCGACAAATTCTCAGCCATGAACATGATTTTATTTTCTGATTGTTCTTCCTTTATTTCAAACAAATCCTACTAATTACTTCAAAACTCAAAAAAGAAGAAGAAATTAATCCACTGAAAAGCAAAGACACAGAGCTCGTATAGCAATGTTTATAAGAAGAAAAATACAAACTCAACTACAAGACAAGGAAACAAGTATAACTAGAATTTAGTCCTATTGATTCTTAATTTAATAGGTTCAGTTCCACAAAGTTGAAAACAAGTAAAAATAAAAATAAGTGGAACCTAATAATTTATATAAAAATCTATCAAAATATGATAAAAATTTGATAGAAATTTAACTGGATGTTCAAATTTTCCAAAGACATATATACACAGAGAACAATTTCTCTCTCTCTCTAACACAAACATAAACTATCACAGAACGGTGCAGAAATTTCAGAGATTCCTAAAATTAGAAATATTGAAACCCTACCTCAGAATTGATAAAGTAAGAAGTCTACTGCTATTCTTCTTCCTCCAAAGCAAACTCGTAATGGGTGACCCACTTCACTCTTGACCTTCCCGACGATAATCCACACAACACCTTTTCCTTTCATACAAAGAAAAACCCTTCTTTTATCTCCATTTCGCAAAAAAATCTAATTTCAGAGGAAGAAATAATGATAACAACGAGACTTGAGGTTATCATGGATGAAATTTTAGCTCAGCTCATAAAAGAGAATTTAGGCAGAATTGAAGTGCAAAATTTAAGAGTTGAGAATAAAGATTATAGAATCTCAGAGAGAAGCCCTTGAGAATAGAACTTAGGGCCAATAAAAATTAGAGAAAAAATTATTTTAGACAAAAATTATATGGTATAGTACTCTTGATTTTTAAAAATTGGGGAAAATAGATATAAATAATAAAAATTATGAGAACTATAGGGCAACTTAAAAAATATTATTTTTAGAATTATAAATATAGCACACTTAAAAATGTAGCTATATATATAAATAAGTGTTGTTAAATATTTTGTTATTTGGCAACGCTTATAACATGTAGCTTATAATTCTAAAGAGCACGCTTTAAAAGTGTTGCCAAAATTTTTGTGGCAAAAAGCTCAATATAAAGGCCACGCCTTGTAAGCGTGACCTTAGATACTTTTGGCAACACTTTTTAAGTGTTTTCTAGAATTAGTTTGGCATTAGGCAAGATTTATTGTAGTGATTTCTTGGCGTTTTCATTTTCACTTGAGGTAATACTTTTTCTCCTCTCGTTATATCCCGCGTCTAAGCCTTTAATTCGCATTTTGTTCTTGAAATTGGGTTCTAAATTCTATATTTCCTCTTTAATTAATGTGTTAATGTTTAGACCATTTGAGGTCCGAATTTCCTTTCATTTCTGCCTAAATTTTGGGCATGCACCCCGCATCTTGTTGGGAGCATTATTATGAAATTTGTTTTTTGTTTGTTAAACGAGCTTTGAGGATCATTTTTGGACCCAGTTTTTGGCCTGAATTTTAGTCTATTATTATGGGTGTCATTTTTCTCTTCTTAAACTTAGATTATGTTTATGATAGCATGGTAGGAATTAAAATCTATTCAAAAGGAAAAGGCACATGATTGATGGTTTGTGCTTACAGTTCAGCCCCGACGTAGATTACGATTACTTCTTTTATAATTTTCTAAGTTAGATTTTATATTTTCTAAGTTTAGAACGTTAGGGTAAGTTTTAGCTTAAAAATAGGGTTAAATCCTTGCATGTACACTTGGCCATTTCGAGACCGAAGAATAGAATTAGGATGTGTATCCTTACTCTAGGGTGTTGTAGACTTACCTTGTTAGATTACAATCCTTAGTATAGGTGTCACGCCTTGAGGTTACCCCCTAGATGTAACACGGGACTTGGGACCCCAAGTGCCCCAAGCTAACCCCTTGTTCATATCATACTCAATCATAACAAGGATAAGCGAAAGCATAATCGATAAAGACAGAATAGAATAAATAGACAGTCAAGTCAAATAGAAGTACAAAATCCAGAAGAAGACTCAATATACTGTCTATGTCTGAAAACCCCTACTCATGACATAAAGAGTTGCTAGGACAAGACCCTAGCTAACCCAATTGATGTTCCATGAGCTTGCGGCACTTTCGATGCTTAAAACTTGGAATTGGAATATGTTCTTTAGAAACCTTTAGTATTTTTGATGTGTTTTTGAGTCTTGTGCAGGAAAACATGGTTCGGAGACTTGAGTGCATAGAAAGACTGAGATTTGAGCTAAAACTAACTTCTACGACCCAAGATCACGAGTCGTTGATTATTCCATGAGTCATGAAAGTCAGTCGTGGAAAGAATACTGCAGAGGTAGCTGGGGCCTGAGTTCCACAGAAGGTTTACACAAGTTGTGGACCTGTTCACGAGTCATGATTCCTGCTCATGAAACCTAATCAGAGAAGGAGAAAAATGTTTGAGGTCCACAGAGAGTTATCACGAGTCGTGGACCTGTTCACGAGTTGTGGACCTATTCACTAGTCATGATTCAAACTCGTGGAACCTGATCAGAAAAGGAGAAAATAGTCTGAGGTCTACGACTCAGTTCCACGAGCCGTGATTCAAGTCACGAGTCGTAGACTGCTCTCGTGGAAAGGAACCTGCAGGATGACAAATTCACTGAGTCTCACGAGTGCTGATGATGATCCCTAGAAACTTCCACAGACTGTACACTGTGTCCGTGGAAGCTGCCGATGCCAGTTTCTTAGTTTTGTTAGGATAGTATTTCCATTGCTTATAAATACTTTACGTAGGTTTTCTTTTACGTTTTATACACGATATTTTGTAGGAAACGCATTCGTAACTTTGTGATATTATTTTGCTCTTGGTGTTTGAGAGTTATACACATTCATAGTTCATTGTTCTTACTTTCATCTTCATCTATTCAAGATTCCGGATTTCTTTAACTCTTATTGTAAGTATATGATCATGAACACACTAATAACTCTTGATTGTTTACTTATGAACATGAGTAGCTAAATCCACAACTAGGGTTGTGGGAACCCTGAAGGATTAACAAAGTAGGCTAAGTACTTGGGTACTCTAGGGCGGTGTTTATGCATGTATTGTTCTTCCCTTCATCTTGATTGCTTTTTAACGATGAGCAACGTTAGAACTCACCTTATCCTTACTTGCCAGACCAAGGAGGTAACGGATGGGAAAAGGGTTGTTTATCAACGGAGATTTGAGGCTACCAACCATCATCTAATAGCTTGACCTTGTCCGGGAATAGCTAATTTGGGATCCAGGGTAAGGGTTAGTAAAGCATACACCCGCGGCCGGACCAAGGCATGTGGTGAGATTCACCTAATTTCCGCACAAAGGAATTAGGTGAACCTAACTTACCGATTCTGCATGCTAAGCACCAAACTATTTTACTAAGTACAACACCTAACTAAGTTATGATCTCATGGGGAACACTACCCTAGTCATCTCAATTACTAAGTTCAATTACTACTTGTTCAATTACTACTTGTTACTTTAAAAAAAAACCTCTCGAGGGAAATAATCGACTAAGAGCACGAGGAAACATTAATCAACCATAGTCCTACCATATTCCCTGTGGGATTGACCCTAACCTTCGTTGGGTTCTATATTTGATCAGCGACCGCTTACACTTCTAAAAGGAGGTGTATTTTGGGCATATCAAATTTTGGCGCAGTTGCCAAGGAATACGGTTTAGGATTAAGTGAGATTTTGTTTATCTCACTATTAGTCCTTATTTTCTGATTTTATTTTTTCTGTTGTTTTTGTTTTGACCTACAGGTTGCACACTTGTGCATGCCCAGTACAAGGAATCAAGGCAATCCTTTGATCCCATACGATCCTGAGCTCTCCAAAACCTTAAGAAACATGGCAAAAGACAAAGAGCACGAGACATAGGATCAGATGACAGCTCGATTATTGGCCGAGGATGAGCAATGAAAAAAGGCCGAAGAAGATGCTCTTGTCGCTAAAGATGTTTCAATTGCAACAGACCTCACAGCTCAAAATACGGCGACTGAGCAAGAAAGGCAGGCTCGATAACAAGCTGCTCATCAAGCTGCACGAAAAGCACAAACAACAACAGATGGGGTTACTCATCGGAATTCACCTAGAGGACCAGTCGCACCATGACAGAATAGATGTCGACAGATACAGCAACCCAGGCAAGGCCCTCGCTACTATGATTAGGATGATTATAATGATTATGATGATGAGGAGGAATTGGGAATTGTTATACCTATAGTGTTTCCACAACTGACTAAGGGAGCAAAATTTGACATCACCAACACCATGATTCAGTTGATGAACAATAAGGGACTGTATGCTGGAAAACCTACAGAAGATGCAAATCGTCATGTGCAGAAATTTACTTAGATTTACAAGGTGTATAGTATGCCAGGAGTAAGGCAAAATGCTATTAGACTGAGGTTGTTTCCATTCTCATTGACCGACGAGGCAACTGTTTGTCTCTCAGAACTGCCTAACAATTCTATATACACATGGCACGAGTTGAAGAATCAGTTTTTGGAGAATTTCTTTCCTCCATCAAGGATGCTGTAATTGAAACATGAGATCTATAATTTTAGGCAACTAGCTGCAGAGGCGTTATATCAGGGTTGGCTAAGATTCAAGATGAGGTTGAAGCAAGTTCCGAGACACAAAATCTCTTCAAGGCATCTGATGGAAATTTTCAACAAAGCACTGAACGCCAACACCAAAGTAGTAGCTGACACTATAACTGGTGGGGAATTCATGGACAACTCGTATGATGCAGCTTTGGATATGCTTGATCGGGTTACAAAGACCAATAGAGCATGGCACACCAGAGAATCAGAGACCTTAGCAAGTACACACGCAGTTGGTAAGTCCTTGGATTTGAACGAATTGTAAGACATTAAACAGGAAGTTGCTGAGTTTTACACGACACTCGGGTTTCTTGCAAAGAATCTCCTGGCTGAGGGAGTAGAGAAGGTAAACACCATCGGTTCGCAAGGTAAAGAACCTAGGCCAGACGGTTACTCATATGAAGAAGAGGTTAGTTATCTGAATGATCAAGAGGTGGGTTTTCGGGCCTCTGGCCAAGGAAATTAAGGTCGGAACAGAGATAGAGATGATTACTACAATTGGTCCAATTATAGAGATGAGATTGGAAGAAAAATGATGGGTATAAGAATGATAGAAGTGGTCTTTACGTCCCGCCTGCGAATCTCGAAGAGCGGGATAGACAACCTACTATAAGGGAGCTGCTAAACAAGGTATTCAAAAAGGTTGACTCCACGGATGCAAGCATGAAGGAGATAAAATCAGATCTCTCAAAGATCAGTCAAAGAGTGGATTCTCATGCTGTGTCCATAAAGCATCTTGAGACGCAGATGCACCAGATCTCCACTAGCATAAATCTGCATCAAAAGGGTACTCTCCCTAGTGATACCATTCAAAACCCAAAGAATGATCGATAGGTTATGGCAGTGACTACTCGAAGCAGAAAGCAGACCATTGATCCTCCCAAGCCTAAAATTATTGATGAACCCGCATAAGTTGAAAGAGGGTGATGCTGAAATTCTTGTCGAGTCTGAAGGAATAGATGGTGAGGAGGAGAAAATTGAGAGACAGTCTTCTAAGTTGAAAGCAAAGAGCAAGGAGGTCGCCCAGTCCTGAAACCCATACCATTGCCTCCTTCTCTTTATCCCCAGAGATTGAAGAAAAAGGTTGACGGAAAGTTTCACAAGTTCATCTCTATATTGAAGCAACTATCAGTAAATATCCTTTTGGTAGAAACACTGGAGCATATGCCTGGATATGCTAAATTTATGAAAGATCTAATAACTAAGAAGCGAATAGATAGTTTTGAGCCAGCCAGCAACTTGCACCACTGTAGTGCGATAGAATCCCGGTCCATGGTGCAAAAAAAAGAAGATCCTGGAGCATTCACAATTCCTTACACTATTGGAGCTTTCTACTTTTCCAAAGCGTTGTGTGATCAGGGTGCTAGTATAAATCTTATGCTGCTAGAAGTGTATAATCAGCTGGGCTTGGGTGCCCCCACTCTGACTATAATGCGGGTACTCATGGCAGATCGTACGATGAAGAGACCTATGGGGATCCTTTATTATGTATTGGTAAACGTTGACACGTTTATCTTTCTGGCAGACTTTGTTATTCTGGATTGTGAGGTTGACTTCGCGGTGCCCATTATCTTGGGGCACCCATTCCTGGCTACTGGACGTGCTCTGGTTGATCTGGAAACTGGGTAGATGAATTTCATACCGAATGATGTGGAGGTGACATTTGATGTATGCAAATCTATGAAGAATCATAATGATATGCGAGTGGTGTCAGGTATTGATGTTGTTAATGAGGATCAGATTGGCGTACCTATAGAGGAGAGACTTGGAGTCGAAGCCCTTGCTGCTGTGATTATGAACTTTGAAGGTGACGACATTGAGAAGTATGATGAAATGGTAGCAGCACTCACATGTTTGGGGTCTTACAACTATGCTCCAAATAATCTTGACCTGGACTTGAGAAATAGAAAGACACCGCATATCCGACCGTCTATTGAGGATCCTCTAGTCTTGGAGCTCAAAGCACTTCCACCTCATCTTTGGTACATATTCTTGGGAGCTAATGAGACTTTGCTAGTGATCATTGCTGCAGATTTAGTTGAAGGTCAAGTTGAAGCTCTGGTCTCTGTCTTGAAGAAATTTAAACAATTCATTGGTTGGACCATCACTGACATCATTAGGATTCCGCTAGGAATCTGTACACATAAAATCCATCTTGAGCCAGATTGTATTCCGATTATTGAACACCAGTATAGGTTATATCAGCCTATGCAAGAGGTCGTCAAGAAGGAGATTATTAAGTGTTTGGATGCAGGTGTGGTTTACCCTATTGCTGACAGTAAGTGGGTCAACCAAGTTTAGTGTGTGCCAAAGAAGGGTAGGATTACTATAGTCCCAAATGCAAAGAATGAGTTGATTCTGATGAGGCCAGTCACAAGCTGGCGCATATGTATGGATTATAGGAAGCTGAATGCTTGGACTGACAAGGACCATTTTCCAATGCTTTTTATGGATCAGATGTTAGACTGCCTTCCTAGTAGAGGATGCTATTATTTTCTAGATGTTTATTCGGGGTATAATCAAATCTCTATTGCTCCTGAAGACCAAGAAAAAACCACTTTCACCTGTCCATAGGGGATGTTTTCTTTCAAAAGAATGACGTTTGGTTTGTGCAATGCGCCAGCAACGTTTCAGTGTTGTATGATGTCCATTTTCTCAGACATGGTGGAGGACACTATTGAGGTATTTATGGATGACTTTTTGGTGGTAGGTGACTCTTTTGAAGACTGTTTGAATCAACTGAGTTATGTGCTGAAATGATGTGAAGAGTGTAATCTGGTGCTGAATTGGGAAAAGTGTCACTTCATGGTGAAAAAAGGCATAGTGCTTGGCCATAGGATCTCCAAGAAGGGTTTTATTGAGGTCGATAAAGAAATGATTGAGGTGATTGAAAAATTGCCTCCACCAGTTTCTGTGAAGGGTATTCGAAGCTTTTTAGGGCATGCTAGATTTTATAGGAGGTTTATAAAGGACTTCTCCAAAATTGCTAATCCATTGTGGAAGTTGTTGGAGAAAGAGGTAAAGTTTGTGTTTGATGATGCATGTCTGAAGGCATTCGAGTACCTTAAAGAGAAGTTGGTCTCAGCTCCTATCATTATTTCTCCTGATTGGTCGCAACCTTTTGAGGTTAATTGTGATGCTAGTTGAGTGGCGCTAGGAGCAGTCTTAGGTCAAAGGCGTTAAAAGATCCTCCATCTGATATACTATGCTAGAAAATCACTTAATATGGCTCAAAAGAACTATACTATCACTGAATAGGAGCTTCTTGTTGTGGTCTTTGCGTTTGAGAAATTTATATCTTATTTGCTTGGCACCAAGGCGGTGGTGCACATTGACCATGCAACTCTTCGTTATCTCATGGCGAAGAAGGATGTGAAACTGAGACTGATTAGATAGGTGTTTCTTCTGCAAGAATTTGAATTTGAGGTCAGGGACCGAAAGGGTACAGAGAATCAAGTAGCAGACCATTTGTCTAGGTTGGAAGAAGAGGCAGTGCTGAAGATGAATGATGAGCAAGAGATTGATGATTGGTTTCCTGATGAGCAAGTGTTGGCCGCTTCTAGAGATTTGATCCCATGGTTTGCTGACATTGCCAACTATTTGTTAAGTGATTTAGTGCCTGATGATATGACGATCCACAAAAGAAGAAAGTTCATGTCCGATGTGAAGAAGTACTTCTGGGAAGAATAATTCTTGTTCCGTGTGTGTGCTAATACAGTGATCCGGAGATGTGTGCTTGAAGCTGAGATGATGGAGATACTAGACTCTTTCCGTTCATCCCTTGTTGGAGGTCATCATAGTGGTTTTTGGACTGCGCACAAGATTCTGCAATGCGGCTATTATTGGTTGACTATTCACAAAGACGCCCATGAATTCGCTAAGGCTTGCAGCAGATGTCAAAGGGAAGGAAGCATATAAAGGAGGCAGGAGCTTCCTCTTAACCCCATCCTTGTGATCGAGCTGTTTGATATGTGGGGTATTGACTTCATGGGTCCGCTCATAGTTTCCAATGGAAACGAGTACATATTGGTAGCTGTGGACTATGTGTCTAAGTGGGTGAAGGCGGTTGCGTTTCCTAGTAATGAAGGCAAGTGTGTCACAGCGTTCTTGAAAAAGAACATCTTCTCCAGGTTTGGTACACAAGAGCAATTATTAGCGATGGAGGCTGTTACTTTTGCAACAAGCTGTTTCGAGCTTTGCTTGAAAAATATGGAGTTAAACACAGAGTTGCAACCCCTTATAATCCTCAGATGAGTGGGGAAGTGGAGGTTTCCAACAGAGAGATAAAGTCAATCCTGTCCAAGAGTGTCAATGCAAATAGAAAGGATTGGTCACGGAAGTTAGATGATGCTTTGTGGCCGTACCGGACTGCATTCAAGATCCCAATAGGTATGTCACCATATCATCTTTTGTTTGGTAAGGCGTTCCATCTTTTGGTTGTGTTAGAGCATAAGGCCATGCGGGAGTTGAGGAAGCTGAACTTGGACTAGTCTGAGGCATCGTTGCAGCAGCTTGGGCAGTTGAATGAGTTGTATGAGTTCCATCTAAATGCCTATGAGAGTTCAGCACTGTATAAAGAGAGGATGAAGCTGTATCACGACCGGAAGATAGAAAAGAGAGATTTCCAGACGAGAGATTTGGTCTTGCTATTTAACTCTAGACTTCACTTGTTTCCTGGTAAGCTAAAGTCCAAATGGATTGGACCTTTCAAGGTGGTACAAGTGTTTCTTCATGGGGATATTGAACTCGAAAACCATGAGGGAAAAAGGTTTAAGGCAAACGGGCAGCGTATTAAAGCTTACATTGGCACAGCGGAGGAGCTCAAAGCAATTGAAGCCTGGAGCCTTGATGAACTCATCCAACCTAAGGAGCTTGATGAAATCTGAGTAATCAAGCAACCTGCATCGTGCTTCAACGTTAAATCAGGCGCTGCATTAGAGGCAACCCATGGACATTTTCTTTTTATTTTGGTATTTTTGCTTTTGTAGAAGTGTTTTGGCGAAGTCTGAGTAGCCAAAACATTCGCGTCATGCCGCGATGTTAACTCAGGCGCTGCTTGGGAGGCAACCTAAGGTTATTGTTTGCTATGTGTGCAGGAACAAGTGGAGGGAGAATTCTAGAAAAGATAAAAACTCCGAAAATGGGTAAGTTAGGTTCCACGGGCAAAGTTCACGAACCGTGGTTCATTCCATGAGTTGTAGACCCAACTCGTGGAACACGAGTAAAAATGGCCAAGTGCAGAACCGCATCCATGAACTAGTTCCATGAGTCGTGATTCAAATCATGAATCATGGTCTTAGGTTGTAGTAATCATAGAATTATGTCCATTTGCAGAACTTAATCCATGAACAAGTTCCACAAGTCATGGTCACAATCATGAATCGTGGTTTTTGGTCTTCAAAATCAGAAAAAAATAGAAGTGGCAGGACTTGTTCCAGGAGTCTGTTATATGATTTGTGGTTACTTCCACGACTCATGAACAAGACTCGTGGAACTGAGGTATGTTTTCTTTTAAAATCACTGTTCACTCACTTCACCTGACCCGACTCGCGACTCCTAGTGTATAAATTACCCCAAAATAAAACCTTTTACCTATTTTTTCCCTTTAAAACCGACCACCACCATCTCCTATTTCCATTCAAATACCCAAATCCCTTCCAATCTGCCACAAAATCAGCTAACACCCCCAAATCGGTCGTGTCTCTGTTTTCTTCACCATAAGTGTCGAAAACTTGCATACCAGTTCGCCTGACATCATGGGTCATGGTCATTGGTGCAAAATCACTAGTATTCACTCAAGGTCTTCCATAAATTCGATGGTATGAACACAAATTCAATCCTTGTTTGAATTTTTGGAGAACATAACTTGACATAGGGTTATTTTGGTTGAATAAATTGTGTAAAAACCCTATGGAATGATAGTGTAGAGTGAATACTTAATATGGTTATGAAATTATGTGTATATGCTTTTCAAGTGTTTGAAAGATTAAAAGAGTTTGCAAAATCTTGGTTTCCTGCTGTAACAGTGATCACGAGTGCACTCTACGGGTCGTGGTTCATTTCATGAGTCGTGGAATGCACTCGTAGAAGTTAGAACTGAAACCTACTCTCAGGTCTGATTTTCACGAGGGTCGTCCACGAGTCGTTGTTCATTCCACGAGTCATGGATGGCACTTATGAATCTCAGACCTGCAGACTGTGAATGAGGTCTGGTTTCCATGAGAGGCATCTACGAGTCATGGTTCAAATCATGATTCGTAAATGCAGCTCATGGAACGCAGACTCACAATCACAATTTGCTAACCAAAAATCACGAGGGATTTCCACGAGTCGTGGAACCCTCTCGTGGACCTAAAGTTCAGTGAAAATTTAAACTTTTTTTGGGTTCTTCTTGGTTTGGACGTATTGATGTTTCCCTCCACAGGTACCATGAGATCGAAGAACACCAAATCCTTTAAAGAGGGAGATCGTTGGTTCAAATCAAGACTCACCGATGAACTGGACTAGCCTGCAGATCCTGACCTGAATCAAGCAGATCGAAGGAAATTTATGAGGTTCAGCCCGACCCTGATATGAAGCGTTGGACCACGAGATGTAGGGCCCAAAAATAGGAAGCTGAGAAGGCCACACTTTAGCTAGCCATCACCACCATACCACCAGCAGCGACCACCACTTCCCAGTCTGAAGAGGGAGAGGGGTCATCCTATGAGGGTGATGGTAGCCAAAATAGCAACACTGGGACCGTAATCAGAGATGAAGAGGCTTCTGATGATAATGAATCCACCTCCGGTGATAAGATCTCTTCTGAACCAGCTGCATCGTTACCTGAACTTTGGACAGAGGCAGAGGTTGACATAGCACAACGTCCAAGAGCTCATGAAAACTGGAGATGGTATGTTCCGGAGATGCGGTTTGTATACATGCAGGGTATTTTTTAACCGGACAAAGGTCTGCCCAAAATGGGCATATTTGAAGAGCCACAGATCCGGACCGAGGGCTTAGCATCCTTACAAGATATTCAGGCCACTTTCAATAACTACAGGTGTGGTTGGGTGGCTGAGCCCCCAAACAACTATTGTCCAGAAATTGTGAGCGAGTTTTATGTCTCGTATAATGCTACTGCCAATCTTCTCCTTGGCCCGAGACAACAATATCAGGATCTACCTCCACTCACCAGTACTTTTGTGCGCCATGCATCGGTTGACATATCTGAGCGGACTATTCAACTATTTTTGTATTGGCCAGAATATGAGTTACAAGTCGACACGACCGAGTTTGATAGGAAGATGAAGATTGTCTGAGATAAAGTAAGGATGACAAATCTGATTTAGCGAGCAGAATTATTGAGATGGGCTATGGATTATATAGATGAGAATGGGGAAGATGCATAATGGGTTCACGGCGGCGGCATAAAAAGGGCAACTCTTAATTTCGTTGGCAAATTTTGGTAAGCCATCGTCCGTTTCCGTATCTATCTGACTCAGGCGGATAATTCTCTAACACCTGATCGTGCAGTATTAGTGGCTTGATATGGGATAAATTTCCCACGCTGCATATTGGAAGAGATCAAAGAGCGGGCTTTCTAGCCTCACAACAGCATTTCATTCCCATGCTTGATCCATCTACTATGCATGAAGTCGGCCATCCCATGGATCCCGGATATTGATCACACCCTGGAGGTGACTAGGATACAGGATGCCAGGTTGATTAGAGACATGCCT
Source organism: Jaltomata sinuosa (assembly GCA_003996215.1). NCBI lineage: Eukaryota > Viridiplantae > Streptophyta > Magnoliopsida > Solanales > Solanaceae > Jaltomata > Jaltomata sinuosa. The sequence goes on along the minus strand of QJPP01003234.1, from coordinate 50,963 downwards.
AACCCGGTTGCACATCGACGAGCATCATCCTCTATTTTTAATAGCACTTTGCGAGTTGAGGGGTCCTTCGCATCATGAGACCCAATAGACTTCCACGATATGGGGGTAAGTGTAGCCGCAGAAAGTGCCACAGCCACAACTTCAGCTTCAGCACCTTCGACCTCTCAGCTACCAGCAGGCACCCTTACCGCACCTTCACGCCTAGCTTCTTCGGGTAGGATTACTGTTGATGCCACATTTCTCCAGAAGCTGGTTGCTCACCAGGATAATATGCAAAAATAAGTGAATGATTTGTTGGACCAGCTTCAACCATGGGTACGATCTACTGTAGCGGCCATAGAGGAAAGGATAAAAGTTGAGATCGACTGGGTTGCATAAGAGATGGCCGAAAGGGTTGATGCTTTTGAGTGCCGAGTGAGTACTCGGTTACAATCCATATAGAGCCCGAACTTGGGAAATATTCAAGATGAGCTAGCACGAATATGAGAGGAGGTTAGATCTGTCGATACCAGCAAGACCCCGCATATGCCCTCCATTGATATTGATGTCCCAGCGCCCACGCGCCGAGTTATTGACTTATTTGTTGGGATGAAGCCGGCACCCACGAGTGATAGGGCAAAGCGAGTGCATCCTGAGAGCACCCCTAGGGTTGCGGAGGGCCCTAAGAGATTTAAGTGAGACATTATCATGGCCACACAACACTCCTTGGATAATATGCATCTCCGTGAGGTGAGGTGCATCATCTAGTTCAGCTCCCGGTGGTGTAAGAGCCGCACCTTCTATTCTTGGGAGTCTAGATTTGGTTGCTACTGAGAGGGCATTTACTGATGTCCCTCCTACTATTGAGACACTAAGCCCAACGGCCACTGCCATAGGCACTAACGCTGTGATGGGTGCCCCATCACTGGCCCCGTACACTTCATCGGACGTCGGTGCCTAGGCACCATAGGTATGTTCCATCCTCCCTATGTTTCAATTTTTCTTAATGCATTGAGGAAAATGCACATTGCTTTTTGGTGGGGTGGGGGCAGTAGTTGTCCATATTTTTGTGGGTCTTTTCGCAAAGTCTGAGTAGCCAAAAGACCAACGTCGTGCTGCGATGTTAAATCGAGCGCTTCATGGAAGGCAACCCATGAGGGTACTCACAAGGTACCCGATTCCTTGGGGTTTTCTTGCATGTGGTCTTTCCCTAAGGATTTTTCTTTTCTATTGAAATAGCACGTTTAGTATAGATTGTGTATAGTAAAAGAAGAAAAGGAACTTAGTGTAGTCTATGGTATGATTTTGAACTGAAATTTTGATTGAAAAATGGAGACCCCTCCAAAGATTTTTGTGACATATTAGTATTTATTTTTGATAGACTGACCATTATGGATCTGTGCATGACATTAGGTTAATCAATCTGATGAACAACTTAAGCTAGAGAATGAACCTGATAGTTAGCATGTGACTGTTATATACTCTGTGCAATGTGTGTGTGAGCTGAATTCGTATTGTTCATGCATTGTGTGTCAATCTAGAACTTGCTCGGTTAGTCTTGCCTAGGTTTTAGGATGGTTGGTTGGGAAAGGATCATAGGCCATTTTTGAAATAGTCCACTTAAGCCTAAACGACCATCCAAATGATGTGAATATCCTTTGATTCCTGATTTTGAGCCTAAATTGACCCTTTTTATTGTTTAGCCTAATCACCTTCCCTATTCTCTATGAACTTTTAGTTTGGCCCTGGTCCCTCTTTGGATATTGTGCACCTCAACTCAGGAAAATCGCCTAAGTTGAGGGTGGCTACTGTGAAGGTAAGTGTGAAATATGGGGTATGAAAAGATAAGGTTAGTGATAAAGAGGGAAATAATGGGTGTGGCGGATATGCTTAAAAGAGAGAAAAAAATATACAAAAAGAAAAAGAAAATGAGAGAAAAAAAAGAAAAGAGAGATATGTGAAGAAAAACTTAGTCTGAAATAAAAGTTGCACCCGTCACTTGATGAAAAAACAAGGAACAAAAAGGGATAAGAATGGAAAGAAGGAATGCGGTTGTTATTGAAAGGTGGACGAAACATAGCGTAGTGTCAAGGATGGATTAGTCACTATTTCCCATATCTACCATACTCATCCCCGAGCCTACGTTACAAGATGAGTAAAGTCCTATAGTGATCCTAACCCAACCGTTCGAAAACTGAGGCATAGAAAATAAGGGCAAGCCTATGGTATTGTGCATGCAGTGTTTGAACATCTTTGAGAGTGTGAGTTGTTCTAGTTCATTACCAGATATGAAATTTACTATTGAGTGAGTGGGACTTATTTGTGGTGAGGGCACTAGAGTAACTTTGACTACTGATTATTAGGGTAAGTCTCATATGTGTATGCTGTGTCGTCTATTGATAGCATGATGTCTTCCATGGATCTTCTTGTGTTGTCTTGATAGACAAAATTTGGGCACTTGTTTGTATTGAAAAAAGGGGGGATACTTGTTCTAAGCTGACTTGCTAAATCATATGACTGCCATAGTTCCTAGTTTTCTTTTGCTCAAGCATCGTTCTAGCATAGTTTTGTTTTGTCTCTTGAGGACAAGCAACAATTTTAAGTTGAGGGTGTTGATGTGCTATGAGTTTGTGGCACTTTCGACGCTTAAAACTTGGAATTAGAGTATGTTCTTTAGCGATCTTTAGTATTTTTGATGTGTTTTTTAGTCCTGTGCAGGAAAACATAGTTCGGAGACATAAGTGCATAGAAAGACTGAGATTTGAGTTGAAACTGACTTCTACGACTCAAGACCACGAGTCATTGATTATTCCACGAGTCGTGGAAGTCAATCATGGAAAGAGTACTGCAAAGGTAGTTGGGGCCTGAGTTCCACCGAAGGTTTCCACGAGTCATGGACCTATTCACGAGTCGTGATTCCTGCTCTTGGAACCTAATCAGAGAAGAAGAAAAATGCCTAAGTTCCATGGAGGGTTTCCGCGAGTCGTGGACCTGTTCACGAGTCGTGATTCGCACTCGTGAAACCTTATCAGAAAAGGAGAAAACAGTCTGAGGTCTCTGACTCAGTTCCACGAGTCGTAGACAGCTCTTGTGGAAAGGAACCTGCAGGAAGACAAATTCACTGAGTTTCACGAGTGCTGACGACAATTCGTAGAAACTTCCACGGACCGTAGACTGTGTGGAAGTTGCCGGTGTCAGTTTCCTAGTTTTGTTAGGACAGGATTTCCATTGTCTATAAATACTTTTCCTAGATTTTCTTTTACATTTTATGCGTGATATTTGGTAGGAAACACATTCGTAACTTGGTGATATTATTTTGTTCTTGGTTTTTGAGAGTCATACACATTCATAGTCATTGTTCTTACTTCAATCTTCATCTATTCAAGATTTTGAATTTCTTTAACTCTTATTGTAAGTATATGATCATGAACACACTGATAACTCTTTATTGTTTACTTATGAACATGAGTAGCTAAATCATAAACTAGGGTTCTGGGAACCATGAAGAATTAACAAAGTAGGAAAAGTACTTGGGTACTCTAGGGAGGTGTTTATGCATATATTGTTCTTCCCTTCGTCTTGATTGCTTTTTAACGGTGCACAACGTTAGAACTTTCCTTATCCTTACTTGCTGGACAAAGGAGGTAATGGATGGGAAAAGGGTTGTTTAACAACGGAGATTTGAGGCTACCAACCCTCATCTAATAGCTTGACCTTGACCAGGAATAACTAATATGGGATCTAGGGTAAGGTTTAGTAAAGCATACAGCCGCGGCCGGACCAAGGCGTGTGGTGAAATTCACCTAGTTGATGGACCAAGGAATTAGGTGAACCTGAGTTACCGATTCTGCATGCTAAGCACCAAACTAGTTTACTAAGTACAACGCCTTACTAAGTTATGATCTCATGGGGAACACTACCCTAGTCATCTCACCCATTGATTACAACTCTTAAAATTTCCAAGGGTTACTTGTTTACATTCTAAGTTCAATTACTACTTGTTACTTTAAAAACCCCTCTCTCAAGGGAAATAAATGACTAAGAGCACGAGGAAACATTAATCAACCATAGTCCTATCATATTCCCTGTGTGATCGACCCCAACCTTCGTTGGGTTCTATATTTGATCGGCGAATGCTTACGCTTCTAAAAGGAGGTGTAATTTGGGAATATCACCAAAGTACGAAAATAAAATCTAACACAAGCTAAGAACATAACTAGTCCTCGACCTAAGAGGACTCACTAACAGCTGACAGATGGAGTGGACCGGAAGCTATAGCCACGTGCCTGAGGAGGAACACCTGAATCTCCATTATCAAAGGATGCAACACAAGAGATGCGTCAGTACTATAGGATGTACCGAGTATTTGAGAGATGCATGGATCATGATAAAAATAGTTTAAAACATGCTTAAGGATGAACTTGTTATGTAACGAAGGAACATGAATAAATATCAAGATTTAAGGCATGAAACATGAAATAAGGCTTAAGTTTCATAGTATAAAATCATATAACTTCATAGCTTTAAATAAACATGTGGGAGTTTGTTTTAACCGACAATAGACCATGTGAGCTACATGGAATCTAACTATATAACTCTAGTTAGCAAAGCTGGCCTGAACCTTACCAAAGTACAGGCCACCGTACCAAACTATATAACCCTAGTTGGCAAAGTTGTCCTATGCCCCGCTAAGGCAAGGACACCATTAATTTCATAGAGTGGTACCACTTTCATAAGCCCATTGGGCAATTCATAACCTACACTGGCAACGTAGTTTTGGATTTGGGTAATCGAACCCTCATCGCTCGGTGCTAAGTACTACTCCAAAAACATGCATACATATAGTTCATAAATTCATAGTGGCACAATCTCATGCCAAACGTGTTCACGTCTTGGTCATACTTGATCATACTTGTTCATACTTGTTCATACTTGTTCATACCCCAGATCATCATACTACTCATGTGTTTTAGTTTATAAAATGGCTCATGAGCATTGATGGAACATCAAGTGTCTTGTCTTGCATAATACTTCAAACCATGGAAAGACTTGCATACTTCATGACTTGTAAAATTTGCATGGCTTTAGTTCAATTTTCATAAAACATATACTTTCATAGAATCATAGGAACCAGGCATGCACATGCTTGAAAATCCATAAGGAATATGCTATCAAAATACAATTTGCTTAAATCAACTTCATGCATGTAGAAATTGCAATGATTAAGCTTCAATTCATTAAATAAAAGTCCATGTGTAAAAAATCATGCAAATATGTAATTTAATAGTAATGTCATAATCAAATCATAAGAAGACCATATTTAGCAAAAACCCATATGAATTGAATAAGAACCCTAATTGAAGATTCATAAAATCAAATTAAAGATTTAGGGTTTTGGGCACAATGGTGGAGGGAACCCATTGTTGAATACCCACATACCTTGATTGAAGCTATCCTACTTGAATTGAAAAGACTTAGGAGACTTAAACTTGGAGCTTGAGACTTGAAGCTTGGAGAAGAATCCTTAAGGTTGGGGGTGGAGACATGGAGAAGAAATCTGAAAGAAAACTCTTAAGAGACTTCCTTACTTGAGCTTCTATGATCTTGCTTGCTAGAAACCCTAGGTGTCTTGCCTTAGGGTCTTAAGGGAATTCTTTAGAGATATATTGATGTTATTATGAGGAATAACCCCTATTGGGCGAATAAAATATGAGGGGATGAACCTGAGGTGAGGAAAATACAAAACTACCCCTAATTAAACTCATAGGAAAAATGGAGTAAATCGTCGAACGGGCCCTCCGACGGGCGTCGGAGCTCCCACGACCGTCGGGACCAAACCTAGGGACTCTGGCGCTCAAAAAGGGGTTACTGGACCATTATGACATCCTAGTCCCAGGGGAAATCATCCCTCCCATGGGCCTTCGTAAATGGGCATCACAGATACCACGGGCGTCACCCTTTGCCACGCCCGTCGGCCAGCTTGTCTGGTTTTGGAAGCTGACAGTGCTTCACTAAAATGCCCATAATTATTTACTCCAAACTCGGATTAACAAGAGTTTGGTGGAGTTAGAAAGATAATTCAAATAACTTTAATTTTCTAGGTACTACACCACCTAACTCTTTATATTCTAGGATTTATGATCGTTTGGATTTGACCCTAGTAAGAACTTACATGAATAACTAAATTGGTAGAAGGGATTTCAACTTACCTTTGAGGTAGGGGTCCTTTATGACTTCAATACACATCGAATACTACTTCAAAACATAGGAATTGATCTCAATACTTAGATATAAAGAAAATTTATCTAGTTCGGGTCTAACAACGCATGAAGAACGGTTCAAATCTTGGATTAGAATTTCTGGGATGTTACAATAGGCTTCTGGAGATATTTTTAGTAGAGTAGTTATTTGCGGTTATTTTCGCGTTATTGTTCCTTTTTTTGCATTTGTTACCGTTACTGTGTAACAGTAAGCCCGAGGATATAACTCAAATTGGGATGGAGTTCTAGGTCTGTTATCTTGTTTGGAAGATATTTATCCCTGTTTGATAGACATACATATATATATATATATATATAGGTGTGTGTGTGTGTGTAGGCTTGTATTCTTTGTGTTGGCATGCATACACTCATACATGTATCTATATGGCTGGTGATATGTTATTTTAAACAAATATGAAGTTTTGATCGAAAGATGGGATTCACTACTCTTAATATGGTTTCAGATTTTAGAAAGGTGTTTTGTGGTTTTTACAATGGTTTGAAAGGAAATAGAAGTACCACATTCTTACTCGGTATGAGGGACATTTCTTGACCTTTTCTCCGTTTACATTTTGTTGATTAGTATGAGGTATGATTTTGGGCACCTCAAGGAGCACATATTCAAGTTTCACTTTTATTGCATATGTTGATGAGGACTAGGGCAGCCTGCGAGATGATTCGAGGAGCCTACGGGGCATCCTACGAATCACATTTTAGGGTTTTTACTTTACTGCATTGGCCACATTTGCACCATACCATCCCATGTTGCATTGCACTCTGTTGTGTGTGATTTGAGTGGCTTACTACTTTTATTATTATTATCTTAACCGTTAGCTCAAATTATGCTTCTTTCAGTTTTTCCCTGTGATAACTAGAACTAGGTGGATATCGATAGCTAGTTTACTTTCCCGTTTCTTATATTATATATTATCTTTGTAAGCTCGATCGGCCTATGATGCCTAATGAGTACCTCATGTTTTGGTACTCATACTATATTTCTGCATCTTTTTCTGATGCATCACCTAGTATGAGCTATCCTCGTTGGCTATCCCTTTATTCAATGCTAGATTATATTTGGATCACGGTGAGCTCCCGACATTTAGATATTTTACTGCTTTTCTTCTATTCATATTGTCTGTATTTTTGTATTTTTGTAGACAGTAGCTTTTTGTATAGCGTAATTTCTGTACTTAGATCATCTTGTACTTGTGACACCAAGTCTGGGGTTTGGTGCTTGTATATATTTTGTAATTCGTGATCTCCTTTGGGCTATTTTTGAATATTTTGTACTGTTGGTATATATCTATACTGTTGGCCCCTATCTTGTTATGATTTCTCTTCCGCTTTTCTTATTTAAAAGCTTATTTCTAGTATCATGTTCTTGGATTGGCTTGCCTGCTGGGGTTGTAGTAGGCGCCATCATGGCTCGACTTTGGGTCATGAAATCTTTGTCCCGACTTCACTTGTCCTTTCAAATCTCATTCCCTCAAACTATATTTTCTACTTTAGTATAGTCGGATACTTAGACTTTGGCTCAAATTCAGCCTCATTTCCACATGTTTAAATAAATTCATCGATGTTAACTTAGTCGTACATATATTTAAAGATATGGGGTATTACATAAAATAATAAGTAAACTGGATGCAAATATTTTAAGACTTTTTATAACTGGTGGCCTTGTGCTAAAATCACATTTAATGAAAATACTAAGTTTTTCTGTTTAGGGAGTTTCATACAACCGAAAAACATAACGTGAGCTCATGATGTCCAATCATTACTAGGTTGTGAAGCCATTCTATGTCTTTCCAAGGCATAGGGCGTAATTGAACTATAACTGTGGATCCATATTGAGCCCTTACCAGGGGCTTAAGGAGGATTCTCCTGAACCTAGAACACGATCTTATCCTACAGTTACATACATATTTTTTTGGACATGAATTATTATTTGAACCCATATCCTTCTCGATTAACAATAATCTTCTCAAAAATATATTACAAGTTCATAGTATAATCTTTTTAAGATACCTGAAATCATGATGTGGATACTTAGCTCAAAATCATATCATATGATCATAATGCTTGTGAGCCTTGTTATCTAAATCAATATGAAAGTATTGCTAGAGAGCCTTGTTCTCTAAATCTTATGTATAACATCATGGTCTTAATTTTCAAGGCAAAAGACATTTCTTTCAAAAACATATAAAAATTCATAAGATAACTTAAAACATTCATGAGATAAGTTTCATAAGTATGAAGTAGATTTCATAAAACATAAGAAAAATTTTATAACGTATGAGATAGATTTCATAAAATTCAAAACAAACTCCATGAACATGAAATAAAGCATATAATCATGAGATAGGATAAATTTCTAAAGTTTTATTAGATTCACGGAAGATTCAAGAAAGTATTATCAAAAGATAAGAGAAACCAATAACTGAGGATTTGGATTGAAAATGCTATCTTCATTCGTGGAAGAAACTAAAATCATAATTTTATGGAGAAGAACAAGGTTCCCACAACTGAAGGTTAGCCTTACATACCTTAAGATATGGAAGAACTTTTGAGAAGAACCTAAGAGCTTTCCTTGCTTGAGTTCTAGAGAATAGTTCTTGAAACCCTTGGGGTTCTAAGTTAAGGAGAGAGGAGAGGAACTATACAGATGTGTCCTAATTGTTTTCCCTTGTTAAAAGAGGTTTTAAGTCATGGGAATATAGTATGTAATAGAGATACGATGAAAACACCCTTAATTGAATGAAGTATAAAAATTTCCCATTGAAATACCTTTAATGTACCACACTGCCTATGACTCTGGGAGGGGAAGTCTGTTGCGGTAGCCATGGTGCTGACTCTGTAATAAATAAACTCTCTGAAGTTTTTGTGCAGGAGGCAACATGGTGACCATATTGTTGTCCTTCAAATTTGTTTCCTAGTGCGATGCATTGACCCCTATAACCATATGGAATTTTATCTAAGTTATGGAACTCGTTTTGATTAATTTCTAATCAATCCTTGTGTCAACTAACTTAATTTCCAAGATCTAACATAAGTATGAGACGACTTAAATATATCTTGATAAGCGAAGTGTTACAAGGGCATCACTATAAGTACTATGGAGCGTCATGCCCGAGATGATAATCTCTAGGGATTACATTATGAGATGATGGACTTGCAACTGAGGATAGGAGGAAAACCCATCATTGAGGGGTAGATAAATAATCTAGATGAGCTCTACCTGCTCAATCGACATTCCTAGCTTACGTGTATGATTGATCCATCCTTTGTTGAGCCAGTTGATAATGACATATCTACCCCTCCTGCTCCAATCTATACTACTATAGATGATGATGAGAGAGACAATGATGATAACAACAATGCTTTTTTACCAAGTGATGAGAATGCTTATGCTTAGACTCACCAAGGGAGTTCGTCTTTTCCACCTTAATTGTTTATAATTTTATCTGATACATTAGGGATAATGCCTAATTTTAAGTGTGGTACAGGATAGAGAAACTTTCATTTATCTTTATTTTTGGTCTGTATAATAATTTGAATTCAATACTTTTATATTGTCATTTGACTTGATTTTCATTTGTTTCTTGCATTATTCGGATAAATTTGAACTTTTAGTTTATAATTGTAATTATAGGATGTAATATATATTAGTTATATTTAGTGTATCGTTCTAGTAGTTAATTTTTTTGGTACAACTCTTGGGTGTTGTTGTCAGTTCTTTTACCTAGGGAGACTTTGATCTGTCAAATTTTTATTTTTATTCATAGAATTAGTGATATTTCTTGACAATTGGTGGATGACAACTGTTTTGAGAGAAAATTAGTCTTTAGGATATTTATGAAGTAACCAAACAGGCTTTGAGTGCTAGGTACTGAATCTAGAATTGCTAAGACAATGTTAGGAAACCCTCTTAAAACACCATGTATAAAAGTTAGATAGATTTATTTGAGACACTTCAGGCTCTAGAGTTGACTCCAAACAAATTAAAAATGGGCATAAAAATATTTCATTAAATTCAATTGTATTGTTAGATAGAGAGTTAATAGGGAGCCAACTCATCATTTGTGTGTCATAGTGTGGTGAGTACTTGTATATCCTTTGTGTATTTTGATATCTATAACTTGTTCGGTGTATATGCAAAGTTAAACTAAGTTTTGAACTATAGGATATGATTAAGGCATTTCTTTGATTAATCCAATTTTGCTATATTTTCTTGCCTACCTTTTCATTATCCGTAGTAAGCCTTTTTGAGTCTATTTTTATGATTAACCTCTTAACTAGCCTTTTCCTATTATTGATTTGGATTTTATGAATTTGATCCAAAGTCCATAGTGAACTTTGTAGTTCAAAGACTTAAAAGTAAAGGAAATAAGAGAAAAAAGTGATAATAATGGGAATTGGTGTGGTGAAACAAGAAAATAGAGTTGATTTGGTGCCTTTGCATGAAAATAATACATGTATAGTGTTATTAGGTAGGTGAAAAACCAAAAGGAAAAATAAAGAATAAAATATTGAAAAGTCTACTTGCTAACAATTTGTGAAAGAATAAAGTGAGTGCTTAAAACAAAAGGAGAGATATAAGGAGAAGCATGTAAGAAAAGTTGTAATTGAGAAAACATAAGGAAAAAGAGCAAAAATGTTTGAAGTAATTATCTTAAAGTGCACAGGTAGAGTAGTCACTATTTTTCCAAATAGTTCTTACTCCTCCCTTAGACGATATTATAACCTAAAAAGTGCTTTTTTATCCTACATTTCATATGGTTTTGTTAATAGAGTATGACATTAAGAGAAATCCTATGGTATATTTTATATGCATGTGAATTCATTTGTGAGAGTGAGCATATTGTTTAACTAATATACCCCAAAAATCATGATATACGTAAATATTTAAGGGGACATCTATCTTGAAAAGTGAGGGCACATAGGTGATGTAACTTGGTGATCTATTTGATTTATTTCTTGATAGTATGGTTACAATAACCCTATGTATGAAGATGGTGAGTTAGTTTTAGAGACCATATCGTCTTGGTAAGACTATCTTATTTTGAATAGCTAGACACGCATTGTTTGAGAGTAGCCTTGATGTTTAAAGTGTCTTATGTGATCTAGATAATAGTAGACCTATTTTAAGTGTGTATTGTAGTTAGGTAAGATATTTTAGTGTCTTGTTAAATTGTTCGAAGAAGAATACAGATTCAAGTGTGGGGTGGTGCTTTTGGGTGAATTTACACTCCTTTTAATCGTATTTCACCTACATTTGTGCCTTAATTTGAGTATATTCTTGCTTGATACTCCTTATTTTTATTTAATATGATTTTGAGCTTATATACGGTGTTTTATGCAGTGTAGGTGAAAAGACCTTGAAATTGACTTAATAAAGAGCAAAACAAAGACCAAATAAAAGTCGGAAGCTCACCTGGGAAAGTGGAATGCGAATGGGGTGAAAAGCACACCCCCTCTAAATTTTATCCCTTGCACAAATAAAGGGTAAGGCGAAGGAATGAACCTGGGGGGAGGCAAAGTTGCCTGCCTCATGCTGCGAGGTGGGACAGACATGCCTAAGTCCAACTTGTTAGGCCCTCCAAGGGATTTTAAACTTTATAAATACCATATTTATGTGTTTTTAAAGGATTATAACCATATTCAAGAGATGTACGTAGTAGGAACTCAGAGGAAAGGCAAAACACCATTTTCTAGGGGTACTTCTTAAACTCCTAACATAGAATCTCTTTTTTGTTGTTTATGAAGTTAATCTTGTGTTTAATAGGATTATGAGTGTCTAAAAGTCCTCATTCTAGGGTTATGTACATTGTATGAACATATTAAGCATTGCTCTATCCTGGGTGTTGGATAATTGATAGTTATTGCGGATTCTACCATAAATGTCTTATTTCCTTAATCTTATGCTTACTGTTATATTGCTTCCCGACCCATAAGATAAATAGATAATATATAGTGAAACTTGATAGAAGAAAGCTAGGAATATAAAGTTGGTGAAGGGGAGTAGGTTTCATATGTAGATGGATTAGCGGCAAGGTCATAAATGTACCTAATTTTCCCTAGTTGGCTCAAATACAAGAAGATATATAAGTGTATATAGAGAGGTTCACAACATCTCCACTCAATGATATTGGTGTGAGGCTAATTTGGGTAGATGGTTAGAAGCTCGAGAGACCATGACCATATTATCGATCATATGACTCAACATGTTGGTAAATACCTTAATCATTCTTAACAACAGTAAATAAATAAGATGGAATTACGCAAGCGACATAGCCCTAGACTTTAATACTTTACGAATAACTCATTTGATCACTCCCCATCAATTTCTTTAATTAGTATAATTAGTAGATTAAATAATGACAAAAACTCTCTCTCTCTCTGTGGCTTAGATTAGATAATGCTTGTAATCATAACGACAGTGGTAGAATTATTAGCTTGTTATCAGTTAAGTTTGTGTGGAATCAACAAATGCAATTATCAGATAATCACATATTATTTGCAAGCGCGTACAGTTGCTTGTGTGTATGGAGGACCAACGCCTTGCAGTCTTAAACTATTATTGACTTTTTCAATAGTAAACAAAGTGTATTTACCCTTTTGCACTCCATTTCGTAGATTCATCTTCATATTGCTTGTATTTGATTCTCTCAATAATGTGAGATCGCGACTGAGTAATCCTAACCAAGTTGCTACTATCAGTCTCATCCAACAAAACTCCTAGACTAGAAAGTCTCCAAATTTCCCTATGCAATGACATTTCATGAGGTTGGAGATACGCTAAGGTGCCCATAGACTTAAAACTCATGTAACACCATAGAATTTCAGTCAGCGGAAAAACATAGAACTCAGAAAAACTTCTGCTATTGTTGGTCACCACGGGCAGCCGCCACGGGCGTCAAAACTCTGATGGGCCATGGGGCATGCCGTAGGGTGCATCTAGTGGCTCCTGAGCCAAGTTTTCCTTAACCTGAAGGGCGGTCACGACAGGCATCATGGGTGCAACGACCAATGGAAACCCGCCGTCTGAATGCCCCAGTGACCTTTCCCCACGGGCGTAGCAGGAGCAATGCACCATGGGAGCTCGTCGTCAGAATGGTCCAGCACACCAACCATGGTACCCCCTGCCCTACATCTTGGATGATGGGCCATCGTGGGAACGACAACCGTCGGGTAGCCCGTGAGGCAGCAAAATTCCTGCAACTTTCTATTTTTCATTCAGGGGTAAATTAGTCTTTTTTCCTATTCTTAAACTATTAAGTGAGGTCATTTTGGCCACTTTTAGTAGGGTTTCTACCCTTATTAGTCTAAGTATTTCCTTATTCCCTCATTCATCTACTAAATTGGGAAAGAACTCTTTCAAGCTCCAAGTTTAAGTCTCCTCTTCTTTTCAATTTCAAGTGGCTTAGCCTCAATCAATGTATGTGGGTATTCAAAAATGGGTTCCTCTCAGTCTTGTGCCCAAAACCCCAATTCTTGTTTTGAATTATGAACTTGTGAAATTAGGGTTTTAATCTAAATTGGGGAAAAACTTATGAAATTGGTTTCTATGAATCAATTCGTGGTTTCTTATTGTGTATCTATGATTTGGCTAAGATTCGTTAAATAATTTCGAAAACCCATGCATTAAAGTTGATTTCTAGTATGATTTCCTTCAAGTTATGGATTTCTAAGTTAGGGTTCTTACTCAATGCTCTTTGGTCTTTCTATTAAGTGCTTTTTTCATGATTCCTACATGGATTTTAGGTTCCATTTCATGCATTGATATTATGACTTCAAGTACCTTATGGAAATATCATGCCTCGAGCCTACCCGCTGGACGTAACATGGGACCCAAGATCACAAGTGATCTCAAGATAACCCTCTGGCATTAACATGACTTAAAAATTGAACAAAACATAAGAACGGAAGCTGAACTAAAGTAATGAGCAACTCAATTTGTTATATAAATAAAAGTCTAAGAATGAAAATCTGAATACAAATGAATATCTGACTCTATGTCTTAAAGCCTCTACTACTGACGAGCTGCTAGGACAAGCCCCCTGCTAACTCTAAATATTGAAAACTAAATGAAGGAACTAAAAGTATAGAATGAAGCAAACTCCAAGTCCTCGAAGGAGGAGGACTCACCAAGATGGCTGGATGTGCTGCTGATCTACTAGCCATGAATCTGGGATCATGCTATAAAATCTACATCATGATAGGATGTAGCACAAAGAAGTATGTAATCAGTACTATGAAATATACTGAGTTTGTGAGATATGCATAATCATGATAAAATATACTTAAACATTCTTAAAATGAGCTCGTTCAATAGAGAGATAACATAAGTAAATATCAAGATATAAGACGTAAAACATGAACTGAAGTCAAGATTCAAAGTAGAGTATCATATAACTTCATAGCTTAAAAATAATCATGCGGGAGTTTCTATTAAATGACATAAACCATGATGAGATACATGGAGTCCAGTTTCATGCACCCACACTGGAAAATGTTTTCCTAAACGGCCAAGGTTAGAACCATGTCATTCCAGGATCCTGTCATAAGCCACAGAGGGCACCTACGGTGGCACATAGTTCTGGGACTAAGGGTACTCTCACCCAGTCCAACTCGGTGCTAAATACTACTCCCAAAATATAACATGAAGCTCACATACATATGAAATATCTAAATTTCAAAGTTTGTTCATAAACATGTTCATAACCAGGATCTTCATACTCCTCACGAACCATTGTTTAGAAAATGATTCATGAGCATTGATGACACATCGGGTGTCTTGTCTTGCATAATAATTTATAACTTGAAAACTTGCATGTCCCTAGTTCAATTTCATAATAACATATACTTTCATAAATCATAGGAACTAGGCATGCACTTGCTTAAAAATCATCAAATCATGCTATCAAATACTCCAATTTACTTGAATCAATTCATGCATGTAAAATTTAATATAATTAGCCTTCAATTTATGAAATAGGAGTTCACATGTAAAAATCTATGCAAGATCATGCAATTTATTAGTAAATTTCATAGTAGAATCATGAGAAAATAATTTATAGCAAAGCCTATAAGAATTGGGTAAGAACCCTAATTTGAAATTCATGAAAATCCATATGAAAAATTGGGGGTTTTGGGCATAAGGGTTGAAGAATCCCTTATTGAATACCCACATACCTAATTGAAGCTTTCCTAACTTGGGACTTGAAGATGGAGACTTAAAGCTTGGAGAATGGAGATCATTTTCTTTTCTTGGAACTTGATTGAGAGAATGGAAGAGAACTTAGGCTAAATGGGAATAAAACCCCTTCTAATTTTCCCAAAATGACTTAACTTAGGAGTTAAAAGAGTGGGAAATTACAAAAATACCCCTGAGAAAAGAGTCAAAAAAGTTCAGAAAATTTCATCAAAGGCTTCCACGGACATAAATCATGGCCCATGGAATGAATCACGGTCCGTGGAATGAAGGTCGTGGTTCCAGGGGACTTTTCAGGACTCTGGACTGATTTCCACGAGTGAAAACCATAGTTCGTGGTTTGATCCATGACCCATGGATCAAATTAGTGAATCTCAGGCCAAAAATAGATCTGCAGGTTTGATTTCACGGATTCAAACCACGGGTCGTTGTTTGATTCACGAGCCGTAGATGGCTCTCGTGGTTTCTGTCTGTCTTTTTGGCAGACAAACATATTTTAGTAAAATACTGATAACTTTTTACTCCAGACTTGTATTAATACGTGGTCGGTGGCGTTGGAAAGAAGACTCAAAGATTCTTAATTCGGTAGGTTCTAGGTCACCTAACTCTCCATATTTTAGGAGTTATGATCGTTTGAATTTGACTCTTAAAAAAATCTGACACTAAAACTCAATCGGTAAGCAAGCTTTTAACTCAACTTTGAGCTAGAGGTTATTTATGACCCTTATTCATATCTAATACACCTTTAAAACTTAAGAATATATCTTAATACTTAGATACATATAAAACTTACCTAGTTCTAATCTAATAACACATGAAGAACAATTCATATTTGGCATAGAATTTCTGGGGTGTTACAGGAAATTATATGCCCAATTCTTCAAGTATGAATTTAAGAAGGAAAAGTATGTTTGGAATTATGGCTATGCTAAGATTCAAGAAATTATGATATGAGAACTTCATGATACTCGATGTGTTTTCATGCTTTTCAATAAGATTTGGCATGAGATTGTGCCACTATGAATTTATGAGCTATAAGTACATATTTTGGGAGTAGTATTTAGCATCGAGGAATGAGGGTTCAATTTCCCAAGTCCAAAACTAGTTGGATATGATGACTCATTCCTTGGCTTGGTTTAAGTCAGCTTTTCTAACTAGGGTCATATAGTTAGATTCCATGTAGCTCGCATAGTCTAATGTTGGTTATAAAAAACTCCTGTATGAATGTTTTGACTTGTTTAAGCTTATGATATATATTTAAAGTTTTGACTCTTATCTCATGTTTTCCACTCAAGTTATGATGTACAGTTATGATATTCCCTTTTTGCATGAACTCAGTTTTAAGTATGTGTTAAGTATGTTTTCATCATATTCATTCATATCTCATATACTCAGTACATCCTATAGTACTGACGTATATTTTATGTTTTATCCTTTGATGATGCAGATTCAGACTTGTTTCCTTACACTCGTGTCTAGATCTTGCCAGAGTCCCAGTTTCCAGTGGTGAGACTGTAACACCCTATACACGTATCCAGCTATCTAAGTTAAAAATCTTATAAAATTTCATGTTTCCAGAGATGACGGCTCAGACGAAGATCCGTCATTTGGAAGCACAGGCTTGTCCTGTGCTCCCGTCATCCCATCTCCAGAAGACCCCTCAGAGTGTACCAGAAATAACGAGTCCAAGAATGGTCCGTCATCTAGAAGGACGGCCCATCCTTCTGGACGATGGGTCGTCGTTCCACCCATAATCCCTAAGGTCCAGTAGCCCCTAGAATCTTTCCGTCAAACCACAGTTTCCTTAGACGTTCTGTCCTTCTGGACAATGGACCCTCATCCAACCCGTGGTCACTGACTTCGACAATTTTTCCAGCTTTTCTTCAATTAAGTCCAGAGGTAGTTTGATCATTTCTCACCCTTTTTAACTATTATGGGCTATATGCATGTTTTAGGAAGTAGTATTGTAGTACCAATTGAAGACGGACCTCGTTAGTAGAGAGTGTCACCCAAGGACCTCGTTAGTAGAGTGTCACCCAAGGACCTCGTTAGTAGAGGGTGTCACCCAAGGACCTCGTTAGTAGAGAGTGTCACCCGAGGACCTCATTAGTAGAGAGTTTCACCCCAGGACCTCATTAGTAGAAAGTGTCACCCAAGGACCTTGTTAGTAGAGAATGTCACCTATGGACCTTGCTAGTAGAGAGTGTCACCTACGGACCTCGCTAGTTGAGAGTGTTATCTCATGATTTTGAATAATGACCTCGTTAGTCGAGAGTGTCATATCTTGTATGAAAGGGAGTCCTCGTTAGTTGAGAGTGTCTTCTCGAATGTTTATGAAAGTAAAGTTTCACGTAGCTCCTATGGTCTAATGCCGGTTATAAAGACTCCCTTATGAATGTTACCATGTTTTCTAAACCTTATGATGTCTTAAATTAAGGCTTTGACTTCTAAGTTCATGTTTTATTACTCAGGATTATGATATCTACCCATGATACCCTTATTATGCACCCCATTCATTTTCAGTTATGTTTTAAGCATGCTTTTGTATCATTTATGCATATCTCATATATTCAGTACATCCTATAGTACTGACGCATATTTGTGCGGCATCTTATTGACGATGCAGAACCAGGTTTCCATTCTCAGACATGTGGCTAGAGTTCGTGGGCCATTCAACGAGGGTTGGTGAGTCATCATTCTCCGAGGGCTAGTAGAGTCTAGTTCAGTATATTCTCATCAGTACTTACAGTTAGCTGGGGGCTTGTCCCAGTAACTCCTTGTGTCTTATGTAGAGGCTATCAGACACAGACAACATTAGAGTCTTCATATGTATCTTGTATTAAAATTTGACTGGGTTCTCCATTTATGCTATCCCAACTTTACCTGTTATGTTCCGCTTATCTTCGTTATGCATGAGAATGATATGACCAAGGGTTAGCTTGGGATCTATGTGGTCCTAAGTCCCGTGTTATGTCTAGGGGGTAACCTCGGGGAGTTACAGAGACCTTATATTCTGAGGGACAGTATTTGACCTATTCTCTTATGTTGTTTTCTTCGGATTTCTCTAGCTAGTTGGGGTCTTTTCCAATCAGCTCTTATGATAGTTTAGAGGCTTCAGACATAGTTAGACTTGTTTTCCGTTGTATGGAGTTGATACTTATTAAACCTTGTCCTTATTTAAGTTACAGTTGCCCATTTGTATCTAGTATGCTTCCGCTATGTTTCTTGAATTGATTTCTGAGTATGCTATTACCAAGGGTTAACCTGGAGAACTTGTGTTCTAGATCCCATGTTACGTCTAGGGGGTCGTCCCAAGGCATGACAAACTTGGTATCACAGCCTCAGGTTCAAGGGTCCTAGGATGTCTGAAGCCGCATCGAGTAGAATCTCATTCATATGTGTGAATCATGCTACACATATGAGGGAGAGGCTATGAGTTATTTTAGAAAAAAGTTCACTTCCTTCATGATCATATCGTGCAAAATAGTTTAACTCTAATGTCCCTCTAATCCCTTCCTTGTACATTTCAAATTATGCCTCGATGTGCTATGCCTCACCGAACCGCTCGAAATGTTGCTCCTCCAGTTCCAGCCTTCGAGGTCACGAATGAGGAGTTCAGGAATGCCATCCATTTGCTAGCCCAAACCATAGCCGCTCAGTCCATCCATCTGGCTCATATCCCCGTCCATCCTTAAGGTGGGGTAGCTGCCTAGGTCAGTGATTTTGTTCGAATAAACCCACCTGAATTTTAGGGTTCGAAGGTGAGTGTGGACCCACTTAGCTTTATTGATGAAGTGAAGAAATCTTTGATGTTATACAAGTGGGTGATGTTGATTGTGTGGAGGTCGCGTCCTATCAACTCAAGGATGTGGCCCATATCTGGTTCACGCAATGGAACTAAGCTAGAGCTAGGGACGAGGTTTTTATGACTTGGGAGTATTTCGAGAGGGCCTTCCTCAATTAGTTCTTTCCCCGAGAGTTGAGGCAAGAAAATTATAAGGAGCTTGTGAACTATAGACAGGGGTCGATGTCAGTCTAAGAGTATAGTTTGAAGTTCACTCAATTGTCTAGGTATGCCCCCTCTATGGTAGCAGACCCGCATGATCAGATGAGTAAGTTTATCTACGGGGTTTCAGATATGGTGAAGAATGATTGTAGGTTTGCTATGCTATTGAGTGATATGAACATTTTCAGACTCATGACCCATGCTCACAAGATCGAGGGAGACAAGCTTGGGGAGATGGATAGGGAGAATAAGAGGGCTAGATCCGAGAGTTCAGGTTTTGTCCATCAGAAGTTCGGAGGTTGACATCGCTCCTCTTTTCAGAAGAGGTCATCATAACTCATGCATTCTTCATCCAGTACTCCTTCTCAGGCCTCAAGGCCCCATCATGATCAGTCTAGTAGGGGTGCAGTCTCTTATTCGCAGGGAGGTGGTGCAAAGGGACCTTCTTTCCCCATTTGTACCAAGTGTGGGAAGAGTAACCTTGGTGAGTGTCTAGCCAGTTCATGTAGTTGCTTCGGTTGTGGTTAGGCTGGATATCGGATTAGAAATTTCCTTTCAGCTAAGAAGGGACAGAGAGGTAGTAGGGTTCAGTCTTCCCCAGCAGCTTCAGGAGATTGACCAGCCCAGCAAGGCACTGCTTCTAGTTCTGGTGGTCAACACCTGAATTGCCTTTATGCCATGTCCTCTCGGTAGGACTAGGAGAGTTCACCTGATGTTGTCATAGGTATGTTGAAAGTCTTCTCTCTGTATGTGCATTCTTTGTTGGACCTCGGAGCCTCCATATCTTTTATGACCCCTTATGTAGCATGCAAGTTCGAAATTTATCCTGAATTGCTTTTAGAACCCTTTTGTGTGTCTGCTCCTGGTGGTGAGTCAGTCTATCTCAGTCCTTCATAGAATCACTTTAGTGGATCTAGTAGAGTTGGATATGACTTATTTTGATGTTATTCTTAGTATGGATTGGTTGTATGCTTGTTATGCTTCAGTTGATTGCCATACTCGAGTTGTAAGTTTCAAGTTTCCAAATGAACCTGTCTTAGAATGGCAATGTATTCCCCCTTCCTCGAAAGGTCATTTCATATCTTATCTTAAGGATAGAAAGATGATTTCTAAGTGTTGTGTTTATCATATAGTTCGGGTTATGGACACGGAGTCCAAAACCCCATCTCTTCAGTCTGTCCTTGTTGTCCGAAACCCCATCTCTTCAGTCTGTCCCTGTTGTGAATGAGTTTCCAGAAGTGTTTCTCGAATATTTGCCTGGAGTCCCTCTTGAGCAGGAGATTGACTTTGGGATAGATCTTCTCTCTAATACGAATCCTATCTATATTCCTCCATATAGAATGGCTCTCGCAGAACTTAAGAAATTGAAGGATCAGTTGAAGGACCTGTTTGATAAGGGTTTCATCAGGCCTAACATTTCTCCATGGGGTGCTCAAGTCTTATTCGTGCAGAAGAAAAATGGTTCCCTCAGAATGTGTATTGACTACCGTCAGTTGAACAAGGTCACAATCAAAAATAAGTATCCCATTCCTAGGATCAGCTTCAGGGTTCTAGTTTCTTCTCTAAGATCAACGTTAGATCCAGTTATCAGCAGCTCCGTGTTCGAGAGTGTGATAATCCGAAGACAGCCTTCAGGACCAGGTATGGTCATTATGAATTTGTTATGATGTCTTTTGGTGTAACGAATGCTCCTGCAGCTTTTATTGATTTAATGAACCGTGTGTTCAAACAATATTTAGATATGTTTTTTATTGTGTTCATTGATGATATCCTTATCAATTCTCGGAGTTAGGAGGAGCATGCCGACCATTTGAGAGTGGTGTTGCAGACTCTCAAGGACCGGCAGTTATTTGCTAAGTTTAGCAAGTGTGAGTTCTGGATGCAGTCTGTTGCTTTTGAGGGTCACTTGTGACTAGAGATGGTATTTGAGTTGGTTCTCAAAAGATCAACGCAGTACAGAACTGGCCTAGACCTATTTCCCCGTCTGATAGGAGCTTTTTGGGTTTGGCTGGTTACTACAGGAGATTTGTGGAAGGATTTTCTTGCATTGCTGCTCCTTTGACTCAAAAAAAGGCTAAAATTCAGTGGTCTAATTTGTGTGAGAAGAACTTTCAGGAATTGAAGACTAGATTGACCACAACTCCATTGTTGGTTCTACATGAGGGCCAAGATGATTTCATTGTGTATTGTAATGCTTCTAGGATTGGGTTGGGTTGTGTGTTGATGCAGCGTGGTAAAGTGATTGCTTATGCTTTGAGACTGCTTAAGACTCATGAGAAGAACTACCCTACTCATGATCTTGTTAGCAGCCGTGGTTTTCGCCTTGATGATTTAGAGGCACTACTTGTATGGTGTTCACGTTTATGTATTCACCGATCATAAGAGTCTTCAGTATGTGTTCACTCAAAAGTAATTGAATCTGCGTCAAAGGAGATGGCTTGAGCTTCTTAAGGATTATGACATGAGTGTGCTTTACCATCCGGGTAAGGCCAATGTTGTGGCGGATGCACTGAGTAGATTATCCATGGGTAGTGTGTCTTCATGCAAAGACGGGAAGAAGGAATTGGTTAAAGAGGTTCATAGTCTTGCTCGGTTGGGAGTTTGCCTTATGAACTCTACAGAAGATGGTGTTATTGTTCAGAATGGTTCATAATCATCTTTGGTAGCTGAAGTGAAGGCAAAGCAAGACAGTGACCCTATTTTGCTTCAGCTTAAGGGTTATGTCCATCAGCAAAGGGTTGAGGTTTTCTTCCGGGGAGGAAATGGTGTTCTTCGTTATCAGGGTCAATTGTGTGTTCCAGATATAGATGGGTTGAGACAACAGATTTTGAATGAGGCTCACATTTCTAGATATTCTATTCACCCCAGTGACACCAGTACCGTGATCTATGGGAAGTCTATTGGTGGAATGGTATGAAGAGGGACATAGCTAGTTGTGTGGCTAAGTGTCCCAACTGTCAGCAAGTGAAGGTAGAGCATCAGCAACCGAGTGGCATGATTCAGGATATTGACCTTCCTACTTGGTAGTGGGAAGCAATCAATATGGACTTCATTACTGGTTTGCCTCATACTCGAAGGCAACACGATTCCATTTGGGTGATTGTCGACCGGATGAAAAATCCATCCCACTTCTTGGCCATTTAGACTACTGATTCAGCAGATGATTATGCTAGACTCTACCTCCGATAGATAGTCTGATTGCACGGTGTCCCATTTTCCATCATTTCAGATAGGGATACTCAATTGACATCCCAGTCTTGGAGATCGTTTCAGAGAGGTCTTGGTACTCAGGTGAAGCTTAGCATAACTTTTCACCCCGAGACGGATGGCTAGGCAGGGCATACTATTCAGACTTTGGAGGATATGTTGTGAGCTTAAGTGATTGACTTCAAAGGTAATTGGGATGATCACTTACCTCTTATAGAGTTTGCTTACAACAACAGTTTTCACTCTAGCATCCAGATGGCTCCTTATGAGGCACTTTGTGGTCGGAGATATAGATCTCTATTGGTTGGTTTGAGGTAGGTGAGGCAGCCTTGATTGTTCCAAATTTAGTTCATGAGACCATGGAGAAGGTTTAGCTGAGTAGGGAAGGATTGAAGACCACTCAGAGTCGACAAAAATCATATGCGGATGTGAGGATCATGGTGTTTGAATTTGAAGTCGATGATTGGGGTTTTCTGAATGTGTCACCCATGAAGTTTGTGATGAGATTTGTCAAGAAAGGAAATCTTAGTCCTCATTTTGTAGGTCCTTATCGGATTCGGAGGAGGGTTGGTAGCGATGCTTATGAGTTGGATTTTCTAGCAGAGTTAGAAGCGGTTAATCCTATTTTCCATGTTTCCTTGTTAAAGAAGTATGTTGGTGATCCAACCTTGATCGTTCCTTTGGAGGAGGTGAATGTGAAAGATAGCCTTACTTATGAGGAGGTTCCTATAGATGTCCTTGATAATCAGATTCAGAGGTTGAGAAACAAAGAAGTCGCTTCAGCAAAGGTTCTTTGGAGAAATCAGCTTGTAGAGGGAGCCACTTGGGAAGCAAAAGCGGCCATGAAGGCCAAATATCCTCATCTCTTTCCTTTTGACCCCGTTTCAAGTTGAGGTAATAGTTTCCTCCCTAGTATGTCCCTCCGATTCTATCCCATCCATTTCTCTCATGATCCTAGCATGCATGCATGTTTTCCAGAGTTAGTTCTATCATGTTTTAAGTTGGCAAGTCAGTTTTCATGGTTATTCTTCAGCTTTCATATTTTGTTGCTTGGTTGGGATGTTCCTTTCAAGTCTTCCTTGCTTAGTCTTCATTCGAGGATGAATGATCCCATGGGAGAGATATTGTAACATCCTAGAATTTCAGTCAGCAGTAAAACTTAGAACTCATAAATAATTCTGTTGTTGTTGGTTGCCACGGTCAGCCGCCATGGGCGTCGAAACTCCAATGGGCCATGGGGAACGCCGTGGGTTGCATCTAGTTTCTCCTGAGCCAAGTTTTCCTCAACCCAATGGGTGGTCAAAACAGGCATCACAGGTGCGATGGCCCGTGGAAACCCGCCATCGGAATTCCTCAGTAACCTTTCCCCTCGTCCCCCTTCCATCAATGGGCAACCCCACGGGGATCGCAGGCGTAACGGGCCATGGGAGCTCATCGTCGGAATGGTCCAGAAGACCCTAACCAAGGTACCCCCTGCTCGACGTCTTGGTTGATGGGACATCGTGGGACCGATGCCCATCAGGTAGCCCGTGAAGCGGAAAAATTTCTGCAACTTTCTATTTTTAAGTCAGGGGTAAATTAATCTTTTCCCCTATTATTAAAATATTAAGTGAGGTCGTTTTGCCACTTTTAGTAGGGTTTCTACCCTTATTAGCCTAAGTCTTTTCTTATTCCCTCATTCATCTACTAAATTGGGAAAGAACTCCTTCAAGTTCCAAGTTTAAGTCTCCTCTTCTTTTCAATTTCAAGTGGGTTAAGCCCAATCAAGGTATGTGGGTATTCAACAATGGGTTCTTCTCACCCTTGTGCCCAAAACCCCAATTCTTGTTTTAAATTATGAACTTGTGAAATTATGGTTTTAATCTAAATTGGCGAAAAACTTATGAAATTGGTTTCTATGCATCAATTCGTGGTTTCTTATTATGTATCTATGATTTGGAAAATATTCCTTAAATAATTCGAAAACCCATGCATTAAAGTTGATTTCTAGCATGATTTCCTTCAAGTTATGGATTTCTTAGTTAGGGTTCTTACTCATTCCTCTTGGGTCTTTCTATTAAGTGCTTTTTTCATGATTCCTACATGGATTTTAAGTTCAATTTCATGCATTGATATTATGACCTCAAGTACCTTATGGAAATTGCATGCCTAATTCTTCAAGTATGAATTTAAGAAGGAAAAGTATGTTTGGAATTATGGCTATGCTAAGCTTCAAGAAATTATGATATGAGAATTGCATGATACCCAATGTTTTTTCATGCTTTTCAATAAGATTTGGCATGAGATTGTGCCACTATGAATTTATGAGAAGTATGTACATAATTTGGAAGTAATATTTAGCACCAAGCGACGAGTGTTCGATTACCCAAGTCCAAAACTACGTTGCCAGCGTAGTTTATGAAGTGCCCTATGGGCTGATGAGAGTGGTTGCACATCTTGATGTATGGTGTCCTGTGCTTTAGCAGGCATTAAGGAAGCTTTTCCAACTAGGGTTATATAGTTGGATATGGTGACTCGTTCCTTGGCACAGTTCAAGTCAGCTTTGCTAACTATGGTCATATAGTTAGATTCCATGTAGCTTGCATGGTCTAATGTCGATTATAAGAAACTCCCGTATAAATGTTTTGACTTGTTTAAGCTTATGATATTTATTTGAAGTTTTGGCTCTTATCTCATGTTTTCCACTAAAGTTATGATGTACACTTATGATATTCCCTTTTTGCATAAACTCAGTTTTAAGTATGTTTTCATCATATTCCTGCATATCTAATATACTCATTACGTCCTATAGTACTGACGCGTAATTTGTGTTGTATACTTTGATGATACAGATTCAGGCTCGTTCCCTCACAATCCTGGCCAGATCTTTTCGGAGTCCCAGTTTCCAATGGTGAAACCTTATAATCCAAGGGCCAGTATTTGACCTATTCCCTTATGATGTTTTCTTCAGATTTCTCTAGCTAGTTGGGGTCTTGTCCCATCAACTCTTATGATAGTTTAGAGGATTCAAACATAGACTTGTTTTCCATTTTATGGAGTTGATACTTCTTAAGACTTGTCCTTTTTTAAGTTACGGTTGCCTATTTGTATCTAGTTTGCTTCCGCTATGTTTCTTGAATTGATTTCTGAGTATGCTACGACAAAGGGTTAACCTGGAGCAGTTGTGTTTTGGATTCCGTGTTACGTGTAGTTGGTATCCTCGGGGCATGACAATTCAAGACTTCGACAACAACATTCTCAATTTTCTTCATGTAGATCTTAGTCAATTGCTGCGAATTATAATCCACCCTGACCAGAATGAAGTGAGCTGACTTGGTTAGTCTGTTAACAATGACCCAAATAGAATCATACTTCCCCAAAGTCTTGGGGAGACTAACCACAAAATCCATGGCTATTCTCTCCCACTTCCACTCTGGAATGGGCATCCTCTGAAGTAGTCTTGCAGGTCTCTGGTGCTCATACTTTACCTGCTGGCAATTCTGACACTTGGACATGAAATTAGCTATTTCCCTTTTCATCCCAGGCCACCAATAAAGTTGCCTCAAAATTCTGTACATCTTAGTTACACCGGGATGAATTGAATACTGTGAACCATGAGCCTCTGCCAACACCTTTTGAATCTTTTCATCAACTCGAGGAAAGCATATCCATCCTCTAAAATTTAACACACCACCAGAGTCTAACGTGGCATCCCCGGACTCTCCGGATATTAACTTGCTTTGAAGCCTGCTCAACTGTGAATCCTGAAACTGTTTGTTCATTATTTCCTCTATGAAGGTGGATTTGACCTCAACACTGGAGAAGATCCCACCTTGTTCTGAAATACCCTAGTGCATGAACTTGGACTCCAATGCCTGGATTTCCCTTGCCAGTGGTCGTTTGGACACCCCTAAACAAACCAAACTGCCCATGCTAAATGTTTTCCGGCTCAATGCGTCTGCCACCACATTAGCCTTACACGAATGGTACTGAATAGTCATATCATAATCCTTCAACAACTCCATCCACCTTATCTTCCTCAGATTCAAGTCCTTCTGAGTTAAGACATACTGCAGACTGTGATGATCAATGAACACTTCACACTTGGCACCATAGAGATAGTGTCTACAAATATTGAGTGCAAAGACCACCGCTGCTAACTCTAAATTGTGAGTTGGGTAGTTCTCTCATGCACCTTCAACTGCCTAGAAACATAGTCTATCTCAATCCTATCCTACATCAACAGAACACCAAAACCAGAATGTGAAGCATCACAGTAAACAATAAAGTCTTTACTTTCAACCGGCAAGGACAAAATAGGAGTCGTGGTCAGAAGTGTCTTGAGCTTTTCAAATCTCTCCTCACACTTGTCGCACCACATAAATGGCACATCTTTCTATGTCAGCATTGTCAAGTGAGTAGCAATGGAGGAAAAATCCTTAACAAACCTCCAGTAATAACCTGCAAGCCCAACAAACTCCTCACCTCAGTCACAGAGCTAGGCCAGGCCCAACTCTTGACTGCCTCTATCTTCTGGGGATCTACCATCACCGCCTATTCTGACACTACATGCCCCAAGAATGCTACCAAAGTCAACCAGAACTAACACTTGGTGAACTTTGCATAAAACTTTTGACGCCTCAAAATGTCCAACACTATACGGGGATGTTTAGCATGCTCCTCCCTACTCTTGGAGTAGATCAAAATATCATCATCAGACCCATGAATACCTCTGTTGCATTGGTCAAAGGAAACCACATCACTAAGAACTCGTAATGCCCGTAACGAGTCTGGAAAGAAATCTTAGGAACATCCTCGGGCCTAATTTTTAACTGGTGATACCCTGACCTTAAGTCAATTTTCAAAAACACCGATGCACCCTGTAACTAGTAAAATAGATCATCAATATGGGGTAGAGGGTACTTATTCCGAATGGTAACCTTGTTCAACTATCTTTAATCTATGCACATCCGTATACTACCATCCTTCTTCTTTACAAACAATACCGGAGCACCCCAAGGCGAAGCACTGGGATGGACAAATCCCTTAGCTAGGAGTTCCTGAAGCTTAGTCTTAAGGTCCCTTAACTCTGCTAGAGCCATACGATACAGAGGAATGCAAATGGGATGAGTGCCCGGCTCCAAGTCAATACAAAAGTCAATATCCCTGTCCGGAGGCATACCAGGCATATTCACTAGAAATACATCTTGAAACTCTGAAACAACTAGAACTGACTCAATAGATGGGGACTTCACACTATCATCCCGTAGATGAGCCAAAAAGGCTAAACAACCTTTCCCCACTAGCTTCCTAGCCCGAATGAAAGATATAATCCTGACCGACTTAGACCTGTACACACCTTCCCACTCTAGCCTACCCTTACCCTTAATCTCTAGAGCTACAGTCTTTGTGTTACAATTCAACACAACATGATAAGGGGATAACCAGGTCATGCCCAAAATAATGTCAAAGTCAACCATATCCAGGATTACTAAATCTACCCAAGTATACAGCCCCAAAAAAATAATAGAACAGTTACGATAAACACGAGTCACCACAATTGAATCTCCAACCGGGCTAGAAATATGGATAGGGGAATCAAGGATATCACATACCAAGTCTAGAACCAACGGAAAACTCACAGACAAATAAGAAAGTATGTACAACCTGGGTCAAACTATACCATAGCCATTTTATCATAGATGAGAATGGTAGCTGTGATTACCGCATATGATGCCTCAGCCTCGGTCCTCCATGACACTTTGCCTCATAAGCAGAGACTGACATGCTACCCTGCCCCAGATTCAAGAACTCATTCTTTTTCCGATCCCTCAAAGTACAGGGTACATACTTCTCTAAGAAAAGAGAGTGGAACTGCTCCCAAGTCAATGGAGGTAAAACGGATGACCAAAACTCCATATGAGATCTCCATCACTGCTTGGAATCACCCTGCAGCTGAAATGTGATGAACTACACTTCATACTATTGCACAATTCCCAACTTATGCATCCTCTCATAACAATTCAATATGAACTCATAAGCATCTTCCCTGTCAGTACCCTGAAACGTAGGAGGTTTCAGCTTGAGAAACTTGGTCAGCATCTCATGTTCATTCCCAGTCATCACTGGGCGTAGCATTGGCCTGATGAAGTCACCTGTGCCTGAAGCTACATCCATCTTAGGAGCCGTACGATCTGCTGGCTGAGTGCCCAAAGCCTGATTTGCAACACCCGAAGGTATGGCTCCAACACCAACCAACCCACTCAAGAAGTTCCAAGCCTGCTGAAATGCTTCTGGTGTCAAATAGGGAAGGGTTGCACCTCCATCCAGTGCCGCCTCTGCCTCACCCTGCACCCCATCATCCTCGACAATAACTTCCACATATTCGATAACATGTTCTTGAGGTGGGGGAGGGGTTGCCTCTCGCTCTCTTGCAACAGCTTAAGCCCCACCCTTGGCGGGTGTGGCTCTTCCTCGTCCTCTGCCCCTTCCCTTGCCTCTACCACAGAGCTGGGCCCGCTGCTAGGACCGCCGGCCGAGCTCCATTGTTCCTTGTGTTAACCATCTGCGAATAGAAGAGTGAAAGAGTCAGATACCAATTAGTATCAGCAGATACCAATTGGAATCAAGTTATAGCACGATGGAAGAAAGAAGTGATAGTTTCCTAAAGTCCCATAGTCTCTCGAAGAAAAGTACAGATGTCTCCGCACCATTCCACAAGACTCTACTAGACCTATTTTGGTACGATGAGATCAACGAACCTAGGGCTCTGATACATTTTTTGTCATGACCCACGCAATCGTGAATGGCACCCACCAAACCACCGGATGAGCGAACCATTAGAGTTCCTCACTTAGCCTAGCCTAACATCTTAAAACCACTGCAGAAAAGTAAACTAGCATTCAATCATAAGTAAAAATCAACTCTATAAATAAAGTAAACTGCAGAAATCCCTCCCTAGAATTCGAAAGTCATTGATCAAAAACATCTATCAAAACTAGAGTACGGGGATGCAACCCCAAAATAATAGAAATATTCTAAGCCAAAACAAATGGGCCACAACTCAAACTAGATTGACACCAAGGTAGATTGGTCGAATAGCTCACCCTTGATATCTCGAAAACTCTGGCCTACAAGTGAGGTCGTGCATCAACCGCCAGAAGATTTCCTATACTCACAAAAGACAAGAAAGTGTAGTATCAATACACAACAACCGTGTACTGGTAGGATCATCAACAAGTTCCAAATAAACAATGTATGGGCAGTACAGAAATCAAGTAAGAGTACAGACACACATAGGCAAGTCAACAGGTATTCCTAGACCAGAAGTCTCTGCCTAACTTGTCCCACATGTAAACAACTTCACAGTTATGATCAATAATTCACAACAATAACAATTATGCCTTATCACATATACCAGACCCACCCTGGATCCTCTCTAGACAACACCTAAGTGTCAAACAAACAACTTGGTCTACGCCAAGACAAACTCGTAAAGCAATTTAACAATTTGGCCTCTCAAGGACCAAAATACACAACCACAATTCAAGTTCACAACCCAGTCTACTCAGGGAACCATTAAATAAAGATGCAGAAATACAAGAAAGTAAACCCGTACCAGGGGTGGTATCCGAGCCAACCGTTAGTATTATCCCATACCAAGTACGGTACCCGAGACAACCTTTAGTATATTTTGTACCAGGCGTGGTACCCGAGCCGACCAAAGTCAAACAATTCATATTCACGAGAATGAACAATCAACTTGTAAACCAACAAGCACAAAATAACGTTCTACCAGACTTCTAACATGACTATTAGACATTTCTAATCATTCCCTAAGAAATGCATCTTATACAAATACTTAGATAAGAGTACTTAAACACACAAAGCATACAGGAAGCAAACCATCACCTACCTCAAAATGATGCAATGCTCTACTCCACCGGAGCTTTCCTATTTCCTTAAGTTCTTGCCAGTTCTTCATCTAAAACAACACACAATACTCAATAATAAATCTTTATGGCCTAAATTTCACCCGGATTACGAAAAATCCTAAACACCAGGCCACCCATGATAATTCCACCCTTTTTTCTCGGGCTTCCCCGCAATTGATTCACCTAGTTCTACTGTTTTATGGAACAATTAGGGAATTAAGATCACATGATCATAAAACAGTAAAATTAGCAGCACCCAAGAACTTCTATACATAGAATCCCCTCTTTATCCCCAGATTCTACCCTCCCTAATTTATTCCAAACCTTTCCCCAAGTCCACTCCTAGAAATTCTACTTCATAGGAAAAGACATTAGGGAAGAAAAATGATGAAGAATGGAGGAAAAATGCCTGAAATCACCATAGCCCTTCTCCCAAATGAATATGTAAAAACTGAATGTTTTTGGGGAAGTTTCTACATGAAATCCCATCGCGTTCCACTATAGCGGTTTGCTCCGCTATAGAGGTACCACCGTAGCGGAGTCAACTGCTATGGAAGAGGTTGACCGACTTGACTTCCACTGTAGCGGTAATTTTTCCACTACAGCGAAGGTCACTGTAGACTTCCTCATGATGATGTTGGGCCTTTACCAATGTAGTAAGCTTTTGAATGGACTTTTTCATAGACCCAATATCGATAGAAACTCTAGCAGGAATAGGCTGAGCATGTGGAGGCATTTGGTTTCTAATACCATCCTCCACCTAATATTCAAAGCCATAGTAGCATGGTCCACATTTGGTTTCCCACTCGATGTTGCATTAGAAGCACCAACATTAGATCTATTAGAAGATTCGACATGTGTCAGCACTATTTTTTGAAAGGCACTAGTAATGAATGTATTAGAACGACACTAAAGAGGGTTTCATTATCTATATCGCAATTTAGAATCTAGAAGAATGAGAAATACATACAAGATGCCTTGGGAGTCCTTCAATCATGTAGGTAATTAGGCTGCAAGAGGAAAATTCCACTAGACACAATTCCAGAAACACATTGTAGGACACTTCTAAACTTATATCTCTAATACCAAGCTTGTCATGCTTGAAACCCTACCCCTTGCGCTGTCACACCGCAAACTAGAGGGGCGCAACTAGCCCCTAATGCCAAAACTTAGGCAAAATCCAACCCTGCTGAACTATTTGCCAATGGTGCATAGTTGCCATGAAAAATCAAGAAAACAAACGGGTATATCTCAGCTTAAAAATCATCCCTCGGCTGGCAAGGCCCAAGTCAACAGCTCTAGAAAGAAAACAACCACTCCCAACAGTTCATACAAAGCAATTAGCAGGTAACACATAAGTCCTGTTTTGTCCATCAAGGCCGCCATGATATCTAGGAAAGCATAAATACTATGCAGGCCATCAATGCTACCATGATCTCTATATTAAACTAAAGGCATGTATACACAATGTAAACTAGGCTAATAAGTCACTAAACTACAAATAAAACAACAACAAAGCCCAATTGGCTAACAAGTATATCTAATAAACATACAAGGCCAAAATGGCTACCATCATAGCTATGCAACCCAACTGACTAGTCTGCAAGCCTTTATGAATAAAATACTTTGAGGGACAAGGCCCTAGCTTACCCAAAAAGCTATAAACAGTACAAAGGGAAAACCACTGAGACTCTGGCGACCCCTAAAAGAAAAAGAGTCAACCAACCTACTGAAAGCTCGGCTATGCTACCCGACAGGTCTATCTGGTCATTTCTTAGAATCTTCAGGCATGAATGCAGTTCCCTCAGGAAATTCAGCGGTAGTAAAAAATAACGTACCGAGCATGTAAGGTAAACTAAAAACTAAAACTGACGTGTGAGGATTAAACAAAAGGGCAGTATTAAAACAAAAGTACAATAACTTACCTGTCCCCCATAAGCCCGATAGGTACAAACAGCATACAATTACCATAAGTCCTAGTAGGCGCAAACAGTTGTTAAATACCTATACTAACCCCCTTACTTGGTCCCAGTGATAATCTGATGTGAACTGTCTGATTGTACATGTGTCATGAATCACTGCAACTCTGAGGCTCTTGGCACTATACATGTGTTGCCCATAGGTATATCATGTCTATCCCGTAGGTACTGCCTGCCTAGCCCGTATGCATGGTCTACTCGGCCCGAAGGTGCAGTAATGTAATGTAACTGCTGCCCCATAGGTACAACCTACCCTGCCTGAAGGCATGATAATATAATATAACTGCTTACCCTAGGTACAGCCTGCCCATCCTGTAGGTATGGTCTACCCAGCCTAAAGGCATGGTAATAGTAACCAGAATGTAAGCTCAAAAACCCTGTAGTGTCAGTGTCTGCTGAGGCTAAAACAAGCTCATAGGCGGTAGCAAGATGGTAAAAACAACACAACAATATCATGTAATCACAGGATACATCAATGTAATCATAACATGGTTTTCTAGGTCACTATGTAATGAATAGAGTGTTGTTGATAGTCGCTATATCATGATGTGGAGCAAAACTCAATACTATAAGGCCACTAGTCGAATAAAAGCCAGAAAGTGAAATGGAAGCCTTAACATACCTTTTAACTGAAGGCCCAAATGTGTCTCTAAGAATCTTGACCAACCAAAGGTAAAGCAACAAGTGCGAGGATCAATAAGGTTGCAAGAATGAGCCAAGCCAATCGATAAGGCGTTAATGCCACACCCATGACCAGCCAAGTCTAAAGCATAAAATTAAGCCAATAAGTGCCCATGGAAATGAGAAGAGGAACCAAGTGTTGAGAAGCACCAAAAACACCTCTGAAAAATGTGCTTTTTGCACCTGGAAGAGTGCCCGTCGCATATGCCATCGCACAAGCAACCAGTGAACTGATCAAAAACATTGGTAGGTGCAAACATGGTGCATTTTGAATCTCACAAAGTGCCCATCGCACATCACGTCGCACATCGTGGGTAGTAGGCTGAAGAAAAAGTGAAAATCTGGTCAGACCAGTCTTCTTCGCGAACGTGGAAGACTGACCACAAACACGAAGACCAAGTTACGTCAAGCCTTTGCAAATGCAGTGCACCACTCGTGAACACAAAGCTTCTAGGCAGATCAGGTAAAGTTTAAAACGTTCAAAAATCAGAAGGCTCCAAACAATTTCTTCTCAAAACAAAGGTGTTCCCTCTCCTTTTGGAACACAATAAATTCCATCAAGTTCTTCCATTGCATCGCTTATTGAAACTCATCAGGTATAAACACCAACCCTTCTCAGTATGGTGCCTTTGTCAGGCTTGTTTTATTTGGTTATATGCCCCTGTCGGGCATTGGTGTTGTTGTGGAAGAAGTTGATGGTTTAGTTATTTTTAGTTTTCTTTACTTTGTAGCTTCTTTTGTTATTTTGTAGTTGAGATATTGGTTGTTTTGGGCCAGGGGAAGTCTGAGTACCTGTTAGGCTAGATAGATCTTGCTAGGAGATATGTTGGCTGCACAGGTCATTGTGCAAACTGCACGAGCTTCACACATGCTCACTGTTAGCATGTGCAATGCACGTGTGACACACACTTTGTCATGTGCGAATCATATGTGTCTGGAAAGTGTGATACTTATTTTGATCCACCTTGTGTAGCCTTAGCGATTTAGATAGATGAATTATCCCAATGATAGACTGAGTGACGACATTCTTAAGGGGACATCGTAATCGTTTGAGGTTTTGGTTTCAAATTGACTTGTTTGGTACCAATGAAGTAGTCTTGCATGTTAAGTGAAATAGGCATACCCTTCCAAAAAAAATTGTGAAAAATGCATGACGAAGAGTGATTTTGTGACAACTCTTTTAATCTTTTTGTGACTCTTGACTCATTAGTGGTGATCATGTAGAATAGCTCATCTTTGTTCTTGTTTAGGAGGTTAAAAAATTTATCCTTCTTGAATGATTTGCATGCCATGTGTAGTGATGTTTAGATGAATAATTCTTGTGCATGTGTGTCATCTAGAACTTGCCCTGAATGTGATTCAAGGAAAAATTTTAAGTGTAACCAAGCTTTGATGATGACCTTAGGCCGTTTTTGATAGCCACATCACCCAAATAACTTCCTAATGACATCAAATCCTAGTGAACCCCTTTGAGTTTGTGACCGTTCTTTGGCACCAACACCATGACCTTTTTGGAACCTCCATCTTGGCACCCATCCTCCCTGATTACTTGAAAATGAAATGTAGGCTAAAATCCTATGTTTGGGGGGGGGAAACAAAAGATAACATGGGCAAATTCCTAAGTAAGGGGGTGCATGTAATAAAAAGAGGAGAAGAAAAGAAATGCACTTCAAGTGCAAGGCAGCACCTTACTTCAAAAAATTGAAAATTGCTCCAAAAGATCAATCTAATGAGCAAATTGAAAAGAAAAAATTGGTGCTACCAAGTGAAGGTGATATAAGGTGTGAATGATCATAAGTTAAAAAGGAGAAATATTGGGTTGTGTGAGGGAGAAATAAAGTGAAATTGAAATTGAAACAAAAATGTGAGCGGTGTTTGAGATGAAAACAAAGAGCATTAGGGAGGTGTAGTCACTTGAACCAAATGATATCATCACCATAGCCCTAGCCAATATCGTAACCCACAAGTCCTTGTTGATTCCGAGCTTGGCTACCCTACATTAGTGGCAATCTACATGAAGTGCAAGCCTATGGCTCGACATGTGTGAACTTGAACTTCCTTATGAGTGTGAGTGTTTGTATTTGTCCCTTGTGATTGACTTTGTACATAGTGTGTTTTTGGAACTTTCTTCCTTGTGAGAACATGCTAATTAGGATAGTTGGTGACATTGATAAACTCCAAAAATGAGTCAAATGAGCAAGTTTTGGTAAGCTAGTGGTTGGAGTCACATCTTGAGGATTGGTTATTTTCACTTACTTGTTCTTATTGTGCCTTTGAATCATGAGTTTGTGTTTTGAATTAAAGGAAATGCTTAGAGTAAGTTAGCATGTGATTGACTAATCATTCGTACCAACTGAAGTCATGTTTGGTGCTTGAAATGGATTTTCCTTTGCTTGTGGTATTGTCATTTGCACTAGTGTTTTGTGCCTCTTGAGTTAGAATTTTTAGGTTGCTTGAGGAGAAGCAATAGTTCAAGTTTGAGGGTTTGATAAGTTGGTATTCTACCTACTTATTAAGCTTCTAATCTTATGCTTTTTCTAGTATTAAGTGGATAAATAGTGTAATTTGATACAAATTTCTTCTATTTTACAGGTTTCTGTGTTTTAAAAGGGTTCGAGAAAGATTTAAGTGAAAACAAGTCAAATGGAGTAAAAAGAGAGTTGCTGGACAATTGCACCAAAATGGTCATCGCAACTGCGAAGACAAAGCCACTTAATCGTGATGAGTTGGCAGAAACTCAAAGTATCGCGACCGCGAGAGTGGACTCACGCAATCACGGTGAAGGAAATTGAAGAGCCTCGTGATCGCAAAGGTTATGCACGCGATCGCGATAAAGGATTCATGAGTTGCGGG
The DNA here is from genome assembly GCA_003996215.1 of Jaltomata sinuosa. Classification (NCBI taxonomy): domain Eukaryota; kingdom Viridiplantae; phylum Streptophyta; class Magnoliopsida; order Solanales; family Solanaceae; genus Jaltomata; species Jaltomata sinuosa. Next base: position 14,874 of record QJPP01003234.1, on the reverse strand, counting down.
GCAGATTTGGAAATTCCCATTTTTGGAAACTCCAATTCACATAAAACACTTTCAAGCCATCTTGAATCATATCTTTGGCTATTTTTAGAACTTTTGAGCAAGCTTGGTAGCAAGGTTCATCAACCAACACCATAGGAGTGAAAAATTTTATGCTTTGTATTGTAAAATCTGTATATTCCATTCTTCAACTCTTGTTCTTAATTGCTATTTATTTGGTGTGTTTGTTGACTTGAGATTTTGGGTTTGTATTAGAGATAATACTTTGTGGGTTTTTTATTCTAAATCTAGATTTTGTTCTTGTTTGATTATTTGGGTCTATTGAATCCTCCATTGCTTGAATTTATAGTCAATGGTTGCAAACACTGATTTAGCTTACAGATTGGGGTTATTGCTAGAGAGAGAATTTCCCCAAATTTGGGAAGATTTAATAGTGGGAACTTGTGAATCCATTTAGATTGGAGGATAGAGATAGCTCGAATCGTGGAATCTCCTATTTAAGGGTCCGAGCTAGAGATAGGATGACCTCCCCAAGTTATTTGACTGGTTTATTGCTTACTCGTGTTAGTTCGAGAGAAAATAGACGAGATATATGCTTGATTGGTCGAGAGACAGTTAGGCATACCTATAGCCAAGATTAGCTAGGTGTCAACCGGGTGGAAGTCTTTTGAGTTGAATTCCCACTCCCAATTCTCCCTTGTTATCCTTTCTTAAAGAAAGCAAGGAAAACCATTGATCAATTTATCTTTTATTTGATTTTCTTTATCGTTTAGTTGTAGTTAAAACCCCCCTTTAAATATCTTTCCCCTTTTTGTTATTTGAATATCGATAAGTTGCTTTTATTCTTTACTAGCTCGATCGCGACTATATTGTTCCCTTGGGTTTGACCCCAACACTCGTTGGGAATTATAAATTTTGTTTCGACTACGTGATTGTCGTGACCTCCTTAATTAGAGAGCATGATTTGAGCGTTTATCAAAGCACCACACAAAACATGGAGAAAACTACGTCAAGAAGATGACCTCAACGCGTAGAACAACCTTTGTGAAGCCCTGAAGCTCTAGTTGGCAAACTTTAGGGAGTATTTCGGTCTAGGGACAACGTCAACTATTTCTTAAGGCTTAGGACGATGTTATTTGAAGAGAAAGTGATTTTTCAAAGTTAAAATCTCAATATATATCCATTCTACCATTTTACAAAAATGCCAAAAGGTCCCTATTCTGAAGTCGTATGAATAAACAGTTTGTTGCTTGGAAACTAGACTCGTCGACCTTCGATTTGGTAGTCTGGGGGACCAGTAATTCATTATATATTAGGAGGTAAACCCCAAGACATTTCACCAAAATTTTAAGAGAATTCCTTAAAGGAATTTACAATAACTTTTTCCGACTTTTATTTTGCAACTTGCTTGACTTCAAAACTTAACATATGACCATCGTGCATTTAAAATAACTCATAAAATTTCCTTCATAACTTATAAGATACTCTTAGTATTATCCTAAAGTTACAATATAATCCAACGTTCAAATGTGTGGGGTGTTACATCCTCTCCCCTTTAGGGACATTCATTTATAAATGATGATAATGGGCATGGCATCACTGGGAAAAACACAAGAACAAATAATGTAAAATTAACGTACCTCAAGTACTCAAATGCGGGTCTATAATTTGTTGGTTCTGAACATCATCTGAAGGGCCCTCCTCAGCTTCCCATGTCATCTCCTCAATATTATGGTTCCGCCATAACACTGTCACTGAAGATATATCCTTATTCTGCAATCTTTTTATTGTGAGGTCTACTATGGCAACATACACTTCTTCATAAGATAGTTCTTCTAAAATCTAATCATTTGTTATTGGTACTATATGTGATGGATCTCCGATACACTTTCTTTACATAGCAATTCTGCCTATTTGTCATAATATACGGTAAAGCCCAACATATCTGTCACGCCCCGAGGTTACCCCCTAGATCTAACACGGGACCTGGGACCATAAGTGCTCCAAGTTAACCCTTGGTCATAGCATAACATAGGCATACACGAGGAAATATAGCAGAAACATAAATAGAAAGCTAGGCAACCCAATCCATAAATGACGACGTCAATAAGAAACATAATCCAAACTAGAGACTCGAATACTGTCTATGTTTGAAAATCCCCTACACATGACATAAGGAGTTGCTAGGACAACACCCTAGCTAACTCAAAGTACGCAAGTAAACAGCCATACAGAATACTAAGATCCCAACTAGCCCTAGAATAATGAGGACTCACCAACACTGACTGGAATGGCCTACGGTCTATAGCCACGTGTCTGAGGGAGGGAATCAGAGTCTGCATCATCTAGAGGATGCAATGAAAAATATGCGTCAGTACTATAGGATGTACCAAGTATGTGAGATATGCAAAAATATAGTAAAACATGATAAAAGCATACTTAAAACATAAATGATACTGAGTTCATGCATAATCGAAGAAATGGTAAGTAAATATCATATTTTGAGTAATAAGCATGAGATAGAAGTCAAACCTCAAAATAAGATATCATAAAGCTTAAAAAACTTGAAAGCATTCATACAAGAGTGTCTTATAACCGACAATAGACCATGCGAGCTACATGGTATCTAACTATAGAACTCTATTTAGCAAAGTTGGCCCGAACCTTTACAAAGTACATGCCACCATACCCAACTATATAACCCTAGTTGGCAAAGCTGTCCTACGCCCCGCTAAGTCAAGGACACCATTAATCAAGATGTGGATCCACTCTCATAAGCCCATAAGGTAAATCATAACCTACGCTGGCAATGTAGTTTTGGACTTGGGAAATCGAACCCTCATCGCTCAGTGCTAAATATTACTCCAAAAACATACATATAGCTCATAAATTCATGGTGGTACAATCTCATGCCCAATCTTGTTGAAAACGCATGAAAACACATTCGGTATCATACAATGCTCATAGCTTAGGTAGACACATATAGATGCCAAACCTTTCATAAAACATAGAGACATATCAAATGTCATATTTTTGGTAACCAAACATTTTATTGATACCAAGTGAGGATAATTACAAACTAGAGCTAGTGCAGACCACCAGTGCTCTAATAATGAAAATCCGACAAAAGAAAATTACTACCACTCAAGATATTACAAGTCCATCCTACTGATACCTATGACTAAAACTCTAGTCTCAATGAACCAAAAAAATAAAATCATAGTCGTCAGGTGTAGCTGTTGATGCTGGATAACATAGTCTGCCATTTCGCGATCGATCTGCCACTGATATAAGTAAAGACAGTAATTTGTTTAGAAACTCAATCATACTGGAAGACCCCTGCTCAAAATATCATATTGTTTCGTTCCCTCCAAATGATGTATACCACAGTAGCAAAGATGCTACTGGTGACAGCTCTTTTTCCATTTTTCCGCTTTGCCCAAGTACATGCCCAATCCCATTCATCCTGCCAACTACCAATGCTCTTACTTTCCCCCATCCACAACAAAATTCGATGCCACATAGCTTGCGGCACTGTACAGTTAAATAAAAGATGGGAGAAGGTCTCAACTCCTAGTCCACAAAACACAAAATCCATTGGCATATTGATACCAAACTTGAGGAGCCTGTCAACAGTGGCCAATTGTCCAAATGTCATATTGTTCATGCTTCAAAATTCTTAAAACTTAACATAGCCATTATTCAAAACATACTTTCTTTTCTAAAATCATACTTCAAGAATTAGGCATGCAAATTCATAATACATAAGGACATGCTATCTAAACATGCTAATTTTCACTTGAAATTGTGCAATTTTGAAGGAATCACCTTTAATGAATGGGCTTTTGAAATAAATTAAGGAATCTCAAATAAATCATACATAATTAATGAGAAACCATGAATTGATGCTTTAAAAGTGAACCAACAATTTTCCCCCAAATTAGGTAAGAACCCAAATTTCACAAATTGGACAAGGATTAGCCTTAAAATTATGAATAGGAAATCGCTTATAAAAACCCATACAAAATCATGCAATTTAGTGTTATAATCAATAGAATAATCATGATAAATTTTTTTATAGAAGAACACATGAGAATTGGGTAAGAACCCTAATTTATGAATTCATAAAAAAATAAATTTAGAAGATTGGGATTTTGCGCATAAGGGTGAAGGAATTCCCTTATTGAATACCCACATACCTTGATTGAAGCTTTCCTAACTTGGGACATGAGGACGGAGACTTGGAGATGGAATATTTAGCCTGAATCTTGGAGGATGAAGACCTTTTTCTTCTCTTGAAATTTGATTTAGAGAATGGAAGAGAACTTATGCTAAGTGGGAATAAAATCCCTTCTAATTTTCCCAAAATGACTTAACTTAGGAGTTAAAAGAGTGGAAAATTACCAAAATACCCCTGGGATATGAATTTAAAAACTTCAGAAAATTTTGTCAAAGGCTTCCACGGACACAAATCATGGCCCGTGGAATGGAAGTCGTGGTTCCAAGGGACTTTTCAGGGCTCTGGACTGATTTCCACGAGTTGAAACCATGGATCGTGGTTTGATCAATGACCCATGGATCAAACTCATGAATCTCAGGCCAAAAATAGATTTGCAGGTTCAATCCCACGGATTCAAACCACGGGTCGTGGTTTGATCCATGAGCCGTAGATGGCTCTTGTGGTTTATGTCTGTCATTTTGACAGACAGACACATTTTAGTAAAATGCTGATAAGTTTTTACTCCAGACTCGTATAAATTCTCCGTTTCTGGCATTGGAACGAAGATTCAAATACCTTTAATTTGGTGGGTACTAGGCCACCTAATTCTTTATATTCTAGGAGTTATGATCACTTGAAGGTGATCCTTGAAAAATCTTACACTAAAACTTAATCGGTAAGGAAGCTTTCAACTCAACTTGGAGCTAGAGGTACATTAAGACCCTAAGTTATATCTAATACACCTTTAAAACTTAATAATATGTCTTAATACTTATATACATAGAAAATTTATCTAGTTGGGGTCTAACAACACATGAAGAACAGTTCAGATTTGGCTTAGAATTTCTAAGGTGTTACAATATCTCCCCTTTGGGATCATTCGTCCTTGAATGAAGACTACTAAGTTGAGATTGGAGGGGAAAAAAAGGTTGCAATCCCATCAACTGAGTTCTAAGAGTTTAAATATTTCATGGTAACTGATTTCTGACTGAAATATAAACTGAGATAGATTCATGGGGCATGTATGCATGCGGGGAGCATAAGCATAACTAATCGAACATGAAACTGAATAACTAACATGATAACTTGCCTAGATTAAGAGTAGGAACTCAGCTAACTTGAAGAACTTCTACAAAGAGACATACCAAAATTACTCATCTAACTATTTCACATGAATAATCCTCACCTAACTTTTTTTCCACGCTTACAACCTACTATTTCCCATATAGGCTACTACTTAACTTCCTCTACTAACAACTATGACAACACAAGCCAAGATCATTGATAGAATAAAGTGGAAGCATGAGCATCACGAATGAAGGAATACTGATTGGTATTGACTTACACTTAGCTTGATCTAGCCACTCAAGGTGGGGTTTGAGAACTGAAGTGAAAAGGGCACGAGTGTCTCACATCCTGGACATACAAAGAATGATTAGAGTAAGGAATTCACAAGCATGATTTTTTTGAGAAATTTGGTATGAGCATATACATGATGTAGCATTATTTCATTAGTAATTAAGGCATATCTTTAGAACTGAGTATATAAAGTTGAGCATAGTGTGAGACACGAGCTTTCATTTATGACAAGTATCATGGTATAAAGCTGGAATTCGTAGAATCATAGAGTAAGACTAGAATCGCTATCTGGAGTAATTGTTATTTGTTGTAAGAACTGAGCAAGAGCGTGAATCCCCATGAAGTCTTTGGGTATGAATTAAGACCAAGGCACTAGAATACAACACATGAATGGGGTGTTGTAATGAGGGAAACATACTTAAGATGCTAGGATAGAAATAAGTCTCTACACCCATCCTAACTCTATTCGGACACCCATTAGCATCACTACCCGAGTCTCCAAAATTTGACTGATTCTACATTCCACCATCTTCCCCTTATTTTCATGCTACATTCTAAGTTGGTGGACCTCTCAATAACCTATAAACGGAACTATGATGATTTTAATCTAACAGAGCAAACATTACTCTAGGAGTTAATCTAAATATACACTTCCTTCTATAGTCTAAGGCTCACCCTTACCTAAAAATCTTTGCCTCAACCTTTCTATCTCATATAAGGGTTGTACATATCACACTCAATAACTTCCAACCTATCCCTTGCAAAGACATGTCAAGATTACATAGTTCTAACTCCAAAAGCTCTCTCTTTCTACTACCTACCAAATCAAATGTGTTAAAGACTATACCGAGAGGCTCAAAATTGCCCATACTTCTCTAACTCACATACATATATATCATGCCTACACATTCACACTTGCTGGAACTCATCACTTAAATTCTTGCATACACTATACCAAGCCTACCAGAAAATACCACAACCCTGTCATTCTCACTCTCATACTATCATCGCTTTGTTCACATCCTATACCTAGTGTATACTAGCACAAGAACTCATCACTCTTTAATCCATACTAAGGGATGTATCATCCCATTACCCATCTAGTAAAACACAACTCTAAACACATACTCCAATCAACTATCATTCCCCCGTCTAGGCTACCATACTTTTAACTTCATATTTCTGGCTCAAGGTTCATTCTACTACTAATGGCTTACAATAAAACATATGTTGGGTGGAAACACTACCCAAGGATCTAGGTACACATTTTCCCCTCTTACGGAACAATTAGTAACAAGGTTCAGAAAGAGAATCTGAGAGCACCTCACTAAGAGATAATCTGAGATTTACTACTTCTGGCACCGAAAATATGAGGTAAAGTAGGTGGAATTGGGACAACACATAATTTTGGAAAATAACTAGAGCTAAAATCTATCGCATGATTTTGAACATGAAAGAAGTGAAGTTTTTCCTAAGACACCTCGTAGCCTCTCTCTCATAAGTGTGGCGCGCTTCACACCCATGAAAGAGACTCTACTTAATGCGTCTTTCAGACACCCTAGGACTCTTGAACCTAATGCTCTAATACAAAAATTTTCACACCTCGAGGTTACCTCCTAGATGTAACACGAGACCCAGGACCATAAGTGCCCCAAGTTAACCCTTTGTCATAGCATAACTTAGGCATACACGAGGAAATATAGCGGAAGCATAAATAGAAAGCTAGGCAACCCAATCCATAAATGTGAACATCACTAAGAAACATAATCCAAACTAGAGACTCGAATACTGTCTATGTCTGAAAAGCCCCTACACATGACATAAGGAGTTGCTAGGACAAGACCCTAGCGAACTCAAGGTACGCAAGTAAATAGCCATACAGAATACTAAGATCATAACTAGCTCTCGAATAATAAGGACTCACCAACAGTGACTGGAATGGCCTGCGGTCTATAGCCACATGTCTAAGGGAGGGAATCAGAGTCTGCATCATCAAGAGGATGCATCGTAAAATATGCGTCAGTACTATAGGATGTACCAAGTATGTGAGATATGCATAAATATAGTAAAACATGATAGCCATTATTTAAAACATACTTTCTTTTCTAAAATTATACTTGAAGAATTAGGCATGCAATTTCATAATACATAAGGACATGCAATCTAAACATGCCAATTTTCACTTGAAATCGTGCAATTTTGAAGGAATCATACTTGAAATAACCTTTAATGAATAGGATTTTGAAATCAATCTAGGAACCTAAAATAAATCATATATAAGTAATGAGAAACTATAAATTTATGTTTTAAAAGTTAACCAGCAATTTCCCCCCTAATTAGGTAAGAACTCAAATTTCACAAATTGAACAAGGATTAGACTTAAAATTATGAATATGAAATCGCTTATAAAAACCCATGCAAAATCATTCAATTTAGTGTTAGAATCCATAGAAGAATCATGAAAAAATAATGTATAGAAGAACACATGAGAATTGGGTAAGAACCCTAATTTAGAAATTCTGAAAAAAATCAATTTAGAAGATTGGGCATAAGGGTGAAGGAATTCCCTTATTGAATACTTACATACCTTGATTGAATCTTTCGTAACTTGGGACTTAAGGATGGAGACTTGGAGATGGAATACTTAGCTTGAATCTTGAAGGATGAAAACCCTTTTCTTCTCTTGAAACTTGATTGAGAGAATGAAAGAGAACTTAGGCTAAGTGAGAATAAAATCCCTTCTAATTTGCCCAAAATAACTTAACTTAGGAGTTAAAAGAGTGGGAAATTACCAAAATACCCCTGGGAAAAGAATTTTAAAAGTTCAAAATTTTTTGTCAAAGGCTTCCACGGACACAAATCACGACCCGTGGAATGAATCACGGTCTGTGGAATGTAAGTCTTGGTTCCAAGGGACTTTTCATGGCTCTAGAGTGATTTCCACGAGTTGAAACCATGGTTCATGGTTTGATCCACGACCCATGGATCAAACTCGTGAATCATAGGCCAAACACAGAACTGCAGGTTTGATTCCACGGATTCAAACCACGGGTCATGGTTTGATCCACGAGCCGTAGATGACTCTCGTGGTTTCTGTCTGTTATTTTGACAGCCAGACACATCTAAGTAAAATGCTGATAACTTTTTACTCCAGACTTGTATTAACGCACGGTTTATGGAGTTGGAAATAAGATTCAAAAACCTTTAATTTGGTTGGTACTAGGCCACCTAACTCTTTATATTCTAGGAGTTATGATCGTTTAAAGTTGACCCTTGTAAAATCTTACACTAAAACTTAATCGGTAAGGAAGATTTCAACTCAACTTGGAGCTAGAGGTTCTTTATGACCCTAATTCATATCTAATACACCTTCAAAACTTATGAATAGGTCTTAATACTTATATACATAGAAAATTTATCTATTTTGGGTCTAACGACACATGAAGAACAGTTCAGATTTGGCTTAGAATTTCTGAGGTGTTACAATATCGAGGGCTTTGCTTGCCCTTTCTGCTGAATCACATAACGCCCTTCATAGGAGAAACTTTCAAAAAGACTTAATTGTCAATATTGAACTTTACGTCCCATTTCCTAACATCTCAATATGATTTCTGGCGGCTCTGAGCTATCAATAATTTCTCTCTAATTAGCTTAACCTTTTTCATGGCCCACTTTACTACATTAGGTCTAAGCAACCCTAAGTCACCAACCTCAAAATAATTAATAGTGGATCCTCATTTCTTCCTACATAAGGCCTCGTACGATACCGTACTAATGCCTTAATGATAAATGTTATTATAAAAAAACTCAATAAGTGACAAGGGATCATTTAGCTCTCTCTGAAATCTAGCACACCTGCCCATAGCATATGTTCAAGCATCTACATCATATGTTTGGCATGGCTATTAATCTATGAATGGAAAGTTGAACTGAGCTTAAACTGAGTCCTCAAACCCTTCTTGAAAGAACTCTCAAAATATTGTAAATTGTGCCCCTCTATCTGATATAACTGATACTAGGACACTATGAGGTCTGACTATCTCTCTAATGTAAAACCCAACATAATCTTTAGCGAAGAATGTGGCAGTGACTAGCAAGAAATAGGCTAATTTTATCATCCTATAAATAACCACCTAGATAGAATCAAACTTTGGTCGCAAACAAGGCAACCCTGTGATAAAAATCCATATTTACCGCTTCCCACGTCCATAATGAAATCGCTTTCTCCTAAATAAGCCAACTAGGCCTCTGATGTCTACCTTTACATGCTGACAATTTGGGGACTATGCCATGAACACAACTATGTACCTCTTTATTCTTGGCCACCATAAATCTCATCAATATCAAAATACATTTTCGTGGATCCTGGGTGAATAGAGTAACAAGAATGGTGTACCTTTTCCATAATATGTTGTCTAAGCCCTGCAATATCCAGAACACATAGCTGATCGCTTAATTTTAGAACTCCATCTCTTTCTATATCAAAGGTTAATGACTCTCGCTACTAAGCCTTGCCTCTAAGATGCTCTTAAACTGGGATCATAATATTGTCGTTCCTTCACTTCCAGGATTAGAGATGATACAGTTATGCCCTTAACTATGACTCTTGTGTCATTTGAGTCTAATAACCTAACTCTCCAAACTAACTATCTAATGTATCTCTCGGGCTATCTCTCGCTTCTCAGCTCCCAAAGAAGATAGACTACTCATAGACTTATCACTGAGGGAATCCGCTACTATATTATCTTTCATTGAATTATATAAGATATTCATATCCTAGTCTTTCAACAATTCAAGCCATCTATATTATCATAGGTTCAAATCTCTTGGTCTAAAAATATATTGAAGGCTCTTATGATCTGTATAAATATCAATGTTGAATCCATACATTTAATGCCTCCAAATCTTTAGGGCATGAATACCTGCAGCCAACTGTAGATCATGGGTTGGTTAGTTCTTCTCATTCTTCTTTAATTATCTAGAAACATAATCAATTACCTTTCCGTGTTGCATCAAAACACAAACCAACCTAATTCTTAAAGCATCACAATACATTGCGTAGCCCTTTGGGCCTTTTGGTGAGGTCAGAACCAGTACTGAAGTCAATCTATCTTTCAGCTCTTGGAAACTCTGCTAGCAGGACATGGTCCAGTGAAACTTAGAAGCTTTCTAATTTAGCTTTATAAAAGGTGCTGAAACTAAAGAATATCCTTCCATAAACCTTCTATAATACCATTCTAACCCTAAAAAAGCTACGTACTTATGTTGTGATTGTTGGTCTAGGCCAAGTCTTCATGGAATTAATATTTTGTAAATGAACCTAAATACCAGCATGTGATACAATATTGCCCAAAAAGGCCATATAATGCAACCAGAACTCAAACATCGAGAGCTTACCATACAACCTCTGATCTATGAGTACCTGAAGCACTGCTCGGATGTGGTCTCTTTGCTTAGTCTATGAATTAGATATACAAAAATATCATCAATAAACATAATGACATCAAGTCTCAAAATTGTATGTATATACTATTCATCAGGTCCATAAATACTTCTAGGGTGTTCGCCAACCCAAAAGACATCACAAGAAACTTAAAATGGCCATATTTGAGCCTGAAGGTTGTATTTGGAATATAACTCTCTCGAATAAGTACATGGTTGTTACCTAAATGTAAATCAATCTTTGATAAGCATCACACATGTTGTAGTTATTCAAAAAACCATCAATCCTTAGTAGTGGATATTTTTTATTTATAGTCACCTTATTCAATTTTCGGAAGTCTATTCACTTTTATAATGTGTCGTTTTTATTCTGCACAAATAACGCTAGTGTAGCCCATGGTGATGCACTAGGCTTGATGAAGCCCTTATATAATAAATCTTTCAGTAGTTCATTCCATTCATTGAATTTTGTTGGTGCCATTCTATATGGGGGAATTGATATCAGACTCAACAAAATCATCAAAATGACCAATGGAGGTCGTCTTAATGAAATATAGACTGAAGTCAACACTTTGTCGGTTTCGCTTAAAAACCACCCAAGTTCCCCAAACAAGTCTGGAAGCCTTGGGACTCAAACCAAAGGTCCCACTAGCCCAAAGTCCATATTCCGGAGCTAACAAAGCTAACAAAATTTTCATCCGAGCCTATTTACTCTTACTGTTGACCAAAGTGAACACTCTCAACTTTAAGAGTTCCAAAACATGGAAGCTCTCCTAAAATACAAATAAACTAGCCAGGAACCGAACCATTAGTCTCGGCAAGTCATAAGTGACACGTAGCCACTGTAGGAAAGAAAAAAATGCTAAAAATGCACAAAAATAGGGGAAATGACCTGGAGGGTCATTACAAATGGTATGCCTGAATACTAGATAGTCTATAAATGTCTTAGCATAAGAGTTCATATAAACAAAATAGACATAATAATAATAGATATAAAATATTTATAATAAAACAATTCAAATATAGTAATAGAGTAAAGTCGTGTAAGTCAGAGAAAAACCAATAATAACGAAATAACCTATCTCCATTCATTATACTTAATAATCGTGTTATACAATTAGTAGTCACAAGTTAAGTTAATTATATCATTATCATGTTTACCCTCAAAGCAAGCAATCAAAAACATTTAATTTCATGCAACCCATGGGTAAATCAGATTAATCAAGCGACTCAAGGTCAATTGCAAGTTCAGTATGCCATACTTTAAGATAGATGAGTGGCTCCAAGAGCAATTCATCAGGACTACCAACCTTCAAAGAATATTCTTCCTCTCAAATATCAATACTGCTCCAAGAGAAACTCATCAGAGTCATCAAGTTAACCCTTGAAGACAATTTCTACTCCCGAATAGCAAGGCTGCCTATACAGGTCAGAACACAAATAATTTCAATCATGACACTTTAGCAGAATCATCAGTCAGAGCATAATTAGCCCATACCTTCTTAAGTCAATCTCCATATTGATTAGTGGTACATAAAATTATTACTCATATTAGAAACCATGTTTAAAGCCATTAAATCACGTTTCAAGTTAATAGCACTGTTATAAAGCAAAAGCATGTTGAAACTCATTCTTTTATGTTCAACTCCACAAATTCCATTAATGAGAAAACATGTTTCATACATATATCATAATATGAAAAAAAATTATAAAGACTTGATATGAGCTCGTACCACACGCGTATAAAGCCCTATTAGAAACCTCTTTGTAGTAAGGAAATATATTCGAAACGAGATATACCTCAAATCACACTAAAATACCCTAAACATTCTTAACAATGTTCATGATAACTCTCATGAAGAATATCTAAGAAATTCGGCTTTAATGATCTCGAATCAAACTCTGAGAATCTACAGATTAATATAAGGATTTGCCATTAATTCATGGTAAAATCAATGTTATAATCAAGAAGTTTAGTAGCAACTAACCTTAGATGTTTAAGAGAATCCTAAGGTTTTTTTCTTTGTCAAAAAGATATCCAAAACATACTAAAACAAAAATCCCAATTTAAGGTCGTATTTATAGAGTTTAATCCAAAGCTGTCAAAAAAGGAAGGACCATACATCATGAAGGTCATCATATAGGACATGTCTTTGTTGTCCCTCGTGAGGACCTTCATGCGATAGACATTGTGTCGTCTGGTCCATTGCACGGAGATTCGGTGTGATGGGCCATGCCCTTATGATGCAATATTTCTCGAACAGATAGATGAATTTCTAACTCATTTTTTAGTAAAATTGTCATAACCTTTCATACAAATTTTTGATTGGCGAATAGTTTAAAATGTTTAAACCCAAACTCGATTATGCTAATTAAGATAGGTATATCACCTCATAGACTGAATAATTCATAATTTGGTTGAATCACCTACATTTAGCTAGTTATAACATAACACAAACTTATGTAGTGTTACATGAATTGTCACGACCTAATTGACCATGAGAAGCACCCCCACTAACCTTCTGGTGGGATAACCATCTAACCCAAACCCTAATGATACGCTCAAATTACACCTCCTTTTAGAAGCATAAAATGGTCATTGATCAAATATAAAACCCAACGAAGGTTGGGGTCAATCCCACAGGGAATATGGAAGGACTAGGATCAATTATGTTTACTCACACACTTAGTCATTTATTTCCCTACAAAGGGGGGTTTATAGTAACAAGTAGTAATCGTAATTCAAATTTGAACATGTGACAAAGTAACAATTTTAAGTGTTGTAATCAATGGGAGAAGCGACTAGAGTAGTGTTCCCTATGAGATCATAACTTAGTAAGCATTGTACTAACAATTTATTCTGGTCCTTAGCATGCAAGATCAGTAAGTTAGGTTCACCTAAATAATTGGTCCCCTAGATAGATAAATTTTACCTCGCACCTTGGTTCGGCTATGGGTGTATGCTTGACTAACCCTTACCCTTAATCCCAGATTAGCTATTCCTGAACAAGGTTAAGCTATTATATGAGGGTTGATAGCCTCAAATCTCCATTTTAACCAACCTTTTTCCCATCTGTTACCTCCTTGGTCCAACAAGTTAAAATAAGGCGAGCTCTAGCGTTTGCAACTGTTAAAAAGCAATCAAGGTGAAGGGAAGAACAATACAAGCATAAACACCATCCTAGAATTGCTAAGTACTTTGCTTACTTTGTTAATCCGTCAGGGTTCTGATAACCCTAGTTATGGATTTAACTACTCATGGTTGTAAGAAGATGTCACGACCCAATTTCTCGGTCATGATGGAACCTACAACCCCCCAGTAGGCGAACCAATCCCCGTAGCCCAGGACAGTTATTAATGGGCTACTATCTATCAAATAAGCGGAAGAACAGTTTAATAAGAAAAGGTAAGGGAACAAGATGAAGAGAATAGATAACAGGAATATATATATACATATGCGGAAACTAAACCAAACCCCAAAAACCTGGTATCATAGTATAGAGCCAGAACTACATACATGGAGTGCAAACGATCCAAAACAATATATACAGATGTCTCTGAATGGTAATAGAGTACATAAAGCAAATGATAAACTAAATCTAAGCTCCGATCGCCAAGAGCTCACCCTCAGTCTAAAATAGTCCCCAATAGATCTCCAAGCATGAATCACAACGATCTAGCGGTGAGGGCCCACGTTAGGATCTGCATCAAAAGATGCAGGGGGTTAGGGTGAGCACCAAATGCGAAGAATAAGGTACCCAGTAATTATCATAGGCCGACTGGGCACATATAAGATAAAAGAGTAGTAACAGACATAATACAAGCAAGTAGTCACAGAAATCAATGAAAAAGGTACA